>VSDK01000257.1:93391-208809 GCA_009767595.1 Symbiodinium kawagutii
TGCTGTTGCTCCTCCCTTTCGGAGCGAATGGGAGCCAGCCAACTCTGGGGGGAATCCCGCCGCTAATGCGGCTATTCTGATGAAGTGTGTTATGCCATCTCGGTCCAACCCGGTCCCATCTTCATATCTAAACAAAGGGGCCTCATCGTCTGGTGCTCGCCATCGGTGCGATTGCAGGGCTTGCATCGTCGACAATGCCTCAACAGGACACAGGTCACCACCGGAACGGTGGTGAGATCGGGCTTGGCCTCTGCCATACTGGTCGGTTTTGGAAGACTTAACTTGTATGACAACTTCATCAGCTTGAACTCCCTTGCAGGCAACTCCTCCTTTGAAGAAAGCAACATCACTGGGTTTTAGACATCGATTGAGGGGGTCACGGCCATCTCCCTGGGGAAGCAGCTCACTAGCTCTCAACATGAAGAACCATCCAACCAGAAGCGCCCCCTTAACCATCATCTGATCTGGGATGCTAAGTCCACTCCCCTTGAGGTGTTTGACCAACCATCGCAGCATGTCCGGGGTCACCGGTAGTTTGCGCAGAGGGGAACCCTCCCCAGCGCTGTAATCCTGCCACTGCGGCCCAAAGCCGGGGTCGTCCCACCAACGGGTCAGGGAAGCCATTCGAGATATGGGCATAGCGGATCGCTGATAGCCTCTGTCTGATGCCTCCTATAGACCTACCCATCACTTGGTGGAGAAAAACGACGAAGCGAATCAAACGCTGTTCGTCCTCGGCCCGGGCGGACCGCCCTTCGCCATCAAGGAAAAGGGGTGCTTTCGAACCGCAATTGAAGATGGCCCACTGCTTCCAGCCGGAATCATACACGCGCCTGGTGGAGTTCGCCAGCTTCGACATCACTGCCTCAAGTGCGATGTGGTCCAAGGTCTGGTTACCTCCATGGATAATGTTCGAAACCTCTTTGTGATTCTTGGATCTCTGTGAGGGTTGGACCAGTGAATCATAAGTATCCTGGATGATCTTCTTACGTATGGTACTTTTGGGGCCTCCGACTCCTTCAACAACGTGGGTTGGCGCAATCCCGGGGGGCTTGGCTTTGGCTGAAGTGAGGAACAATTCGTCAGAGGGTCTTCCAGGATTCCTTCCCCAAGCTTTCAACCAGACTTCAAGTTGATTGTGGGCTTCAACCTCGTCAGGATCCAGAACTCCAGCTCTTGAGTTGCTTCCCTGAGCAACAGCCTGGAGCAGGCTGAGGGCGCACTGCCAACCGCACTCCCGCACGGCGGCTTGGACCATCTTATCTTTGGTTTTGGGTTCTGCCTCGTCCCACCGACTGCGATCGCCACTTTGCATTTCCCAGAGCTCTTGGAGCAAGAGCGGTCTGACCCTACCGGATCCATCTTCCAACAGGGTATTGCCAGGGCCTTTGAGGGGTTCTCCCTTGGATCTGGGCCCGCAGGCTACTCCTTTCGTCTGGTGGACAAGATGTCGTTGTCCTGTCTTCTTATCGATCAAATGGCCACAGGGCCTTGGGAGCCAAGGATCACCTGTAGTGACGATGTTAGGTTCACGGGTGAACAGAAACCTCGGGGCCCCCAGCAAGTTCCCCGCCTCATCAAAGTTAGTGAGGGGAAGCATCCAACAGCCATTCATCTCCCGTACCCTCCAGTTCTTGAGAGGGACCTCGGCCCGTTCCTCTTTGAAGAAAAACCACACTTGTCTCCTCCTTGCAAAGAAGCTTCCGAAATGGGATGAGTTGTACCCGTGGTGCTGCATATGGGGGTATCGGTTCTGGAAGCTCAGAACAAACTCTGACCCCTCTCGTCCCAGGGACCCCGGGGCTTCAATGATCAACACGGAGCAGTTGTGGTTCTCACGTATGAGTTTGGCATATGCTTGGAGGTCAGCCTTCCTGGGCTCAGGGTCGAGGCAGAGGGTCAAGTAGTCAGCGGAGCGCTGGTCCTCAACTTGCCCACCTCCTGTGAGCCATGCTTTCTCGAAGCAGAGCGGTGAGTCTCTTTGGAGATCGAGTTGAGCCAACGTGCCTCGGAACGAGACTTCTTGGTTCGGCATGGAGAAGCTTGTGGGATGGATCTTCCCTTGGGCCAGTTGTTGTGCAAGGGCTGCCGTGGCTCCCTTTTCCCCGGGAAGCTTCAGAACAGGTCGAACAGCCTCCCTCAGAGTGGCTTCCCAATCATCCTTGAGATCGAGGCAATGCCAGCCTTTCTCTTGCATGGAAGCATGGACCCGCTTTTCCTCCCCCCGTGTGAGCCAGTCGTTGAGGTCATTATGATATGTTCTCACGAAGATTCCGTCCACTGTGAAGCGATGTTCTGCTTCTAGCCGCTGGAGCAGCAGCAAAAGAGTGCGGATGTATTTGTTCCTGGATCTGCGTGTCCGCAACCAGCCCTGCACATTGGAGTTGTCGGTGACGTACAAGATCATTTGATCTTCCCAGTCCCCTCGCTTACGGTTGGCCATGACGATCAGGGTCAAGAGCTCCATAACGGCGATGATCTCCAAGTTCTCACCGGGTCCGGCCACCGCTGCCAGTGCTTTGAGGTATGGGGTGCCAGACTTTCCAATCTGCTGCGCCAATTCTTTCGAGGGTGGCGTCTCCGCCGATGAAGCGGGTGTTGGCGGCAAAACCAGGGAGGGCCAACCTTTCCCGGAGCGGGAGAAGCTTCCCGAACGCTACCCTGAAACTGGAACTCCATGGTTTCTCCATTTGGAGCCGGACCCAGTCAAGGGCATCCCAAAGTTCTTCCCACGTTTCTGCCACCTCCTCAGGGGATCCCCGCGGAGTGACATACAGGTGTTCCCCAGGCTCTTGTTGCAGAAGCCTGTAAAACACAGGCAGATACGGGGTGATCTCTGGAGCAGAGACAGCCCAGTATTGCGCCGAGCCTGCGAGCTCTCTCAAGAGCTTTGTCTTGACCTGAGTACAACCCCTTTGCAGCTCGGTCTCCCTGAGCAAGTATTTCGCCTTTATCCTCTTGGGCTCTGGGAGGGTCACGGTCTGCTCTTCGAAGTCCATGTGGAGGCCCCACAGCAATTGCGAGGGGGAGGGAATGCCCTCTTCCGCCAACTTGTCCTGATTGATGGCACCGGGGCCCCACACCAACTCCATGGTCATGTCCATGGCAGCCAGAGATCGCTGCACCCGATTCCCTACCATCGGTTCAACTACGACCCCGTCGTCCATAAGCCATCGACTCGTATAGGGAACGATGTCGTTGAAGGTTGGATGACAAGGGCGGAACGCCCCATGATGCTTCTGAGCGGCGGTTGCCCAAATGACGAATTCGCCAGGGGCCCCGACCCAGCCGAAGACCATGACTAGGCTCAGAATGATGACACCAAGGAGCTTGGTGCAAAATTCGGGGACATCCCTCTCCTTCAGGTAATGCCACTTGAAAGCGCGTGGAACATCGCGCTTCGCACACCTTTGAGGCACGTGGGGATGTCTGGCCCTCCACCACAAGCTCTGTCTGACCACCGCTCTATGGCGGGGTTGCGCGGCAGGTGGATGGTCGTATTTTGATCCAAAACTATTCCTTGCCCGCATGTCGTTTATGGGTCGTCCCTCATTCGAAATGGTGCGGTCAGGATTCTGCTTTGGCACTCTGCCAAGAGGACTTTCAGAAACGCCATCCCGGGTCAGGATGGTTTCCACTTGCTGGTTCTGAGCCTCGTCCTCCGTTTCTGTGGAACACAGAAGCACAGCACCATAGTACGCGTCTTTCCACGCCTTTTGGAGGAGTTCCTGCTCGTAGCCTCGGACTGAACCGTGGTTCTTGGCTTTTTCTCTTTGAGGTTGAGCTGTAGTTCGGCTGGGGACTCCTTGCGTGGAACACGCTTGGAGGTAATCAGCGTGCTCAGCTGAGATGCCTTTGAGGGTCCTGGTTTGAGCTGCTGTCAGGTGTTGGCCATCTACTCTGAGCCTGGCCTGATTTACCCCACCAGCTGCTGCTTCCACCGAGCCCATGGCAATCAGGAGCTGATTGCCCAGCACCACCGCTTCCTTGATCACTTCCTGTGAGAAGGGCTCTTTGCACTTAGCAAGGTAGCGCTCTGCCAAACTTTCTGGGATCTTGTTCTCATTCCATCCAGGGTCACCCGCACGGTAGGTGGTGTGTTTGGACGGGAAAAAGAGCCTCCCCCCCCTTGTTTGTCCTCAAGTGTGGTATCGCACACAGGGCACGGAGCACCGGCACGGGAGGGTTGTTGAAGACCACAGCCCGGGCAGTCAACGTAGTCAGGGAGTGACCCAGCAGTAGTTGTGGTATCTCCTAGCGTACGTGTCAGAGTATTGGCGGGGTCTGTTGGCCAAGGAACTTGGCTCAAGTCCTTCCAGCAATCAGTCAATGCTTCCAATGTGCTCTTGTGCTGCAGGTAGGTGGGCCAGTCCCACTGTTCATAAGCTGCTTTTGCTACTAAGCCCCATGCAGCGCATAATGCGGGTGCATACTGCTGAGCAATCCTGGTCAGGGGAACACCAGGCAGCGGGCTGGATCCTTTCAAAGGAACATGCACGTGATGCGCTGACGAACCAGGGCATGACTTTCCAAGCAGGAGCAGGGCCCAGGGGTAAAGTTCAGGAGAGACCATCCACCAGGAGCGTTTGCGGTGGAACTCCTCGGGTGGAGCACCCGGAGGAGCCAAACCCCATGCACACATAGCCATTGGGACAATCTTGGCTCCCGTACGTTCCCGCAGCTTTTGCATACAAGGCAGGTCCCAAAGTTTGGGGTAACGCCCGCTTGGGGCCCTGCTTTCAATGCAAAACAACCGGCCGTTCTCGTAGAGCTTGGTAGCTATGGCTGCGCCGAACTCGGCGTCTTCATTGCCCTGAACTTCCGAAGGCCTGCTGCCGTCTCCTTTGGGGTTTTCCCATGTTCGGGTTCCACCGTTCACCAACTGGTGATCGCAGAAGGAAGTGCAGACAATCCCTAACTGCCAGATGTTTGGAATGTCCGGCCCAGGTGGAGCACCTGCAAGCCCAATCAAACGATCTCTGACGGCCTGGTCTCGGGTGTCATGTTCGGGACGGTAGCCCGTTTGCTTCAGCGGGTCTTCATAATATTCGATTGGTTCATTGCAAGGGATGCCCTGATACTCAAGCCCTTTGGTCCATCCGGCCCATCCTGCATACACCTCTTGCCCCACGGGCCCATAGGCGAAAGCCATGCGGTGCTTCAGCGGCAACGGATCGCTGCTCAAAGCTTGCGGATCTTCATGCAGACATGCCTCAAAAGAAGCCGGTGGCTTGGCCACCCCATGTCCCACGCGATAGGGTTTCTTTTGTTGCTGCTGGCACCTGGCGCAAGCCGGGAACTTAGCTGGTACTAAAGCGTCTTCATCAGCTCCTCGATCGAGAGCTTCTCCCCATGGCTCCACGTGGAGCACGCGGGCCACCTTGTGACACTGGTGTAGGCCCTTGTAAAGTTCTTCAGGGAACTTAGGTTGGAGTAGCCTCATGTGGCCTCGATGAATAGTGACATAGACCAGCCTTCCTGGCTCGGCATCCCGACCATGGAGGATATCAGCTTCAAGCCTCCCAAAGTAGGAAAGACGAAGAACCACCAGGGTATGTCCGTCCAAGATGTGTCCCGAGAGGGATTGCAGCACCCGATAATCCTTCTCGTGGTGGGGATAGAGGCAGTCATGTACATTTTGTCTCAGGAAATGTTCAGTGTCCGAGATCCAGGCCGGGGCGTCACCCAGATGTGCATGCGCCTGAGCTGCTTCACACCAGAGTTGATGGCGGAGTTCGGCTGCCTTCAGCAAAACCTGATCAGCAGTAGCAGCAGGATCTGCCGCCAAAGCGCAGCTATGATCTTGTCTTGATAATCCCGGTACGGGATGGGTCCGAATTCTTCCATCTCCCCATTGAGTTGAAGGTCACCGACCCCGACTCCCTCAGACCACTTGGGTGGCGTGAACTCTGCATCGGAACGATGCCCTGCTTTCGGCATGGTATTCAAGGAGGCGAGGATCCGACAGGCTTCCTCGGCAAGAGCCGGATGCCCATCTTCGGCAGCTTCCTCAAGGCAAGTTTCAAGGAGAAGATCCTGTCCTTGCTCTTCAGCATGGAGCATCCTTGCTGTGACATGTGACTTCAAGTAGTCAGTGGCTTCAGACAAGGGATCCAGTTTGCCTGAGGCAAGGAGGATCTCCCACCTTCTGATTCTTTCGAGTTCTTCCTCAGACTGTTCTTGATGAACCGGGGGGGGCTCCTCCTCAGTCTTGCCAGAAGGAACTTCCAGCCAAGTCATGTCCGGTCCCTTCACTGCTTCCTGCAAGTCCTGCTCGAGGCTTGTCAGGGGACCTACATAGTCTTCTGGAACTTCCCAGCTGCTGCCGGCTCTTCCTTCGTCATCCTGTTCCTTCCCGGCTTTTGCCTTTCCCTTTGCCTTAGGCTTGCCCTTAGGCTTTGGAGGTTGTTTCTTTTCGTTCAACTCAGCTTGAGCTTGTTGCCTCAGTTGGGCCACTCTCCCGTCCACCTCTTTGGGATCAACCTTCGGGCTTCCTTTGAGTCCTCCCCGACGAATCACCTGCATGGCAACTGTGAAATCCAACTTGGCCAAGCCGGGAAGCGGTTCATGAGCGTGGGGACATTTCGCTCCCTTTGAGCACCCCATATGGGTCGCTGCATCCCAGCATATAGGTTTTCCTGACTTGGGGTCCTTTGGTGCATGCTCCACGGAACGTGAAGCTTCACTCTGTTGAAGTCTCTTTCCTGCTGGGTACGCTGACCGGGGTGTCTGCTCCCTATCTTTTAGGTTGAGCTTAGGGGCCTTCCCAACGCGACCTTCTTGTTCCGGCTCTGGTGGGTCATCATCAGCCGGACCGGCTGTCTTCTTGGTCTTCAGATTGTGATCGTGGAGCTGTTTATGGAGCAACCTGGACATCTGTCTTTCCTGCCGGGGCACAACCACTGTTTGGTAGTATCCAGAGGGATCCCCTAGATCCCATACCCGTGGGAATTGGAAATTTGCCTGTCCGGTTGCCCCTGGAGCAAGGGCAAGAAGCTTAAGATCTTCCAATCGAGGGTTTTCAGTTCCAAGCAGCGCACAGAGACGCCGACGGCTCTCCCGTACTTCCTCGCACCAGACGGCTGCCAACTCCTCGAAAAGTTCTATGCAGTATCTTGCTGGGAATGCGTGCTCGTCTTCTTCGTGTGCCTCTTTGAGCGCTTGAAGACAATCCATCCGCTCTTGGATGTGCTCGGTACCGTAACAGGAACCGAAAACTCGGATCGAGTTCTCTGCATATCGCAACCAGGTGTTGAAGACTCCTGGGACCTTGCTGCGTGGTTCAGCTTTGTGGTCTGAACTTGGGACCCAAGTATCGATCTGCTCGGAACGAGCAGTCACACAATCGCTCGCGTGGACGGTGTAATTTTCTGGTCCTCCCCACCAGAGGCCGGCAACCCCCAGCAGCAGACGATTTGTCATCAACACCGGCCATTTGATGGTATGCAACATATGCCTTGCATGTTGAGCAATTCTTTTTCCTGCATGGAAAAGTTCTTTTCCGTAAACTCCATCAGCAATCTCCACCGAAAGTGTCCCACAACCCCGAGCAAGGAAGACGTCCATCTTCTCGGCCTCCTTAATGGAGCTGAGGATTCCTTTGACCAGACTTTTGTCCTCATCTTGTGCCTTTCTGAGCCCATCGATAGCATGTATGATGCGGTCAGCATTCTGAATCTGGGAGGAGCTCCCCAACGATTCTCCGTAGCTCGCCCCGGTTCTGTGCACTGGATGCAAAGGCGAGGTGCTCGAAGGGCCTGTGCTGCTTTTCGGGAACAGATTGATCTTTGCACTCTTTGCTCCAGTGGAATCCTTTCGGAGTAAGGGATTTGAAGATCTCTGAAACATCGGGGCAACGAGGCCTTTGGATGCTCCTAAAGCTGTTGGGTCTTCGGTTGGTTCGTCCAAACCTGGCGGAGCGCCAAGGTGCTCCTCTGCTTTGACTCCGGAATGAAGCGCTAGCTTTGAGGCATTGGTGGAAGCTGACGGAGCGTCAAGCTGACCAGGGTCAATATCGAAGGCTGAGGCTATGGTGTGTAGAACACTTTCGTCAACTTCCGATGGGTCGTAGTGAGACAAGGCTTCCTGCGCTGCGATGATCGCACTCTGAACTTCCACAGGGGTCTGAGATGAATAAGGGGGAAACTTCGGGAGCTTCCCATCTTCCGGAACGGAAGCAGCTTTGGGCCGAGGTGGTGTCATAAAGTCCTCTTGATCATCTTGGTCTCGGCCTAAGCAGAGATACAAGTTATATTAATGGCAACTGAGGATGTATTAGTTGCATCTGGGTTGTGGTACCGCTCCGCTACCAAATGTGACACACACAGGACAACAGCAAGTAAGCTAGCAAAAATTATTGCATGGCCGTTGTTTGCAAGCGGGCAAACACAGCAGCAACAAGCTAGCAAAGTTTATTGGCAAGCATTGTTTGCACAGCTGGCAAGGACAACGCAGTGGCAAACAAGCTAGCAAAGTTTATTGCGCAACCATTGTTTAAAATGTCCAGCCTTGATTCCACCAGTTTTTTGTTCCAACGAAGTTAAAACCTGCAACAAGGTGAAGAATGCTTTGGTCCACGCTTTATTAAGCTGTGTGATATATATGCATGTGCAAGTATGCTATCCTGATTGGTGGTCAAACACTTGGCCTTCGCTGCAAATCCCGTGGTTCAATCAATGACCATCACCATTGCACAAAAACTAGAATGTCTACTTTCATTAACTAACTTTGATTTGGTCACCGCTTCTTCCCAGCTATATCATAGATGAATGGATGTTTACCCCCCAGATGCAAAACCTTGATAACAGATGTTTACCAGATGCAACAACCTTGATACCATAGATGTTTAACACCCCTAAAAGTTTCGCCCCTGAACTCGTACTTTGAAATCATTGTTTCCCCAAAATCACACGTTAGTTGAAATCATTGTTTCCCCCAATCGTACTTTGATCCACATGCGTGGCCCATGGCCACGGCGGTTGTGCGGCCCATGGCCGCAGCGGTTCGCTGTGGCTTGTTCCAAGCCCGTCGCTGCCTCAGAGTTTCCAACGCTTCGAAGATGTTCCAGCACTCAATGGTAGGAAATCTTGGTATGACATATGATGGTCGAAACCTATGTATGATATATGATGATCAATGTATGATATATGATGATCAATGTATGATATTTGATGATCAAAATCTATGTATGGTAAATGATGATCAAAATCACCCATGTGATCTTGGATGATGAATTTCGACTTCCAAAATCAGTGCGGTGATGCATGATCTGGAGATGGCGAAGGATCGAAATCTATGTGTGCTGCATCACCCATGTGATCCTTGATGATGTTTGAACCCGGAAATCCGTACTGTTGTTCATCATCACCATCATCATCATCAGCAGCATCACCATAATCACCATCAGCATCATCATCATCATCATCATCATCATCACCATCATCAACATCATCATCATCATCACCACCATCATCACCATCATCACCATCAGCATCATCATCATCATCATCATCATCATCATCATCATCATCATCACCAACATCATCCATTTAACGCATGACGAATCCTGATCATCATTTTTGATCCGCATTATCCCCACTATTCCGTTTTTCCCCTAGTCATTCATCATCTTGATGAAATTGTTGTTCATCATCGGAGCCTTGGCCCATTGGATCCTGATTTGCTCAATCAATCCGGCTTAGGTCCTAGCGAGCGGTGGTGTGCCTTCTTTGAAGGCAGAGCCTTGGGCGGAGACAGGGCAGGACTCAAGACAGAACCATGAAACAGCGAGGGAAAGGTGGATCTCCAGATTCGGCTGGGGCAGCTGCATCACCATTCTCGGGATTCCGAGGGACACCCTTTCTCACCCATTTCTGGTGCCATTCGCGGCTTTGCTGCCGCCGCTTCTCACTGGTCTTGTACGTGGCATTGTTCTGGTCCTGACCGAGCTCGGGAGAATGGTTTGGTTGCTGATCACCACCATCACCTTCAGCATGAAGATCACCAGGAGCATTGTCACCACCAGGAAGGTTACCACCACCACCATGGTTTGACACATCACCACGGTCATCACCACCATGGTCATCACCACCATGGTTTGGCATCACATCACCAGAAGGAAGGTTGGGTGTCTCATCTCCATCGCATCCAGCATTGTCAACAGCCTCTGGTTCAGACGCAGCATCGTTCAAGATGTTCTCAAGGTTCAAAGGCCGGTGCTTCATCAAGTCCTTCACGAATGAACCAATAGGAGCATCATCACCAAATCCGAAGTCATCCCCAAAAAAGTCATCATTGGAACCAAACCTTGGCAACCTCCTCAAAGTTCCTCGTTCGGGATCAAGAGGGACAGGCCTTGCGCTGCTAGCAGTACCCATCTCATCATCATCGTCAATCGTAGTAGGGGGGACTGTGTCCATCTCGTCCACAGACTTCTTGCTCTTGAACTCATCAGGTGTTGCGGTACCAAAGGGATTCCTTAGATAACGAGCCCCAAAGCAAAAACAACTGATTGTGGATGGATCTTTTGGTGGAGGTAATGGTGGTGGTGGATGTTGTTGTTGTTGTTGTTGTTGTTGCTGTTGTTGTTGTGGTGCTGCTGTGGTTAAATTGTTTCAACTGTTCCGTTGCTCTGTTATTTTTCATTATCCCGAATCATTGCATTCGAGACTCTGGTAGAGTCGCCATTGAGACTCAATCTGGGGAGATGCAACCGGCTCCACAGGCTGCGCCAAAGCAGCTGGCTTCTGCTGGACAAGGCACAAGCTCTGCGCACGTGGGCGGCTGATGTCATGAATGACTTTGAAATTGTGCCGAGGAGAGTCACCCATACGAGCCCTCTTATGGAACATAGCAACCGCTTGTTGGGCTGGCTCGTATTCCATCAGCTCGTCATCAACCACGATTTGGGTGTGCACCCCACTATTCATAGCTAATCTGCGGGAAAAAGATAGGGCTGGCGCAAGCTCGAGATCTCCAAATGGGCAACTGCAACAATGTGTTGTTGATGGGTGGACTGTACATGTGAAGAAATGATATCACATAAACGATCATGGAGCAAGGGCGATCATAAATAAATGATGAAGCCACAATCAAATGAAGCCACCATGGTTGACGGATTCAGCTGTAAGCTTTTTGCGGCCCCAGCCAGCCAGTGTAGCGGTCTAAGATCAAAGCGGGTTCCGTGTCCCACCAAAAGAAGGATTGGTGCCTGACTAAGTGCAGTCAAGCCTTGAATACCAGTTGGACTGGTCATACCCAAAAGCATTCCCAAACCTTGTGAAGCATTTGTAAATTGTTGTTATGGTTGTTGCGGATTGGCTGGTAACTATGTTTTTCACGAAAACATGTACTGGTTGTCAACATCATGGAAATGCGAGTTCAGCTCAACAAGGAGCTGCCACCAGCTGGTGGCCGGCGCTTGAATGCCAGCATCGACTGGCCCCCCAAAAAAAGTTGCATAAGATATCGAAACATGTTTCTTGATGCTACTGCCGATAAGTCTACAGCTGATTTATGTTTTACCTCCAATGTGAACAGGGGTCCAGCTCTAGATAATCCTTTGGCAACCCTCCTTGCTCATCTTGAGATCATCTGGAAGGTACCAAAGCGGCTTTGCCGCTGCAATGACTCGCTCATTGGTATAGAAGCGGAATCTCCAAACCTCAGAGTGGAATTGAAGCTAGCACTGGGAAGCCCCAATATTGGAAAATATTGGAAAACATCGTGGTGTAATTGTTAATTGATTGCACCTTTGAACTTAAATGGGACGGTTGTGGGGTACCCTGAAACCCATAATTAAATGTTCAAACAAATTGCATTGAACCAAAAAATAAATAACCCAACCAGGAAACCAGCTGCAAGGGCGATTTGTCAAGGGCGGAAAACAAGAAATGAGAGGCCACATTCGTGCCTTTCAAATTCTTCGCTTGGATAGCTTGGGGGCGCCAAACTAATGGATTTCCATCTTCCGGGCTGATCTCGAAATGGTCTGGCGCAGAGCCTTGCTGAACGCTTGGAGGGCGCTTGCACAAGTGCGCTCCAATGGTGTAATCCACCGTCCCCCGTTTTTCGATGTCTTGCAACATATCCCTGAGGAGCTGGACCGCAGAATCAGTGCCTTCGTCCTGGCAAGCCAACAAATCAAAAACAAAGACAACAACCACAACAACAACAACAACAACAACAACAACAACAACAACAACAACAACAACAACAACAACAACAACAACAACACCCACAAGCACAACCAACGGCAACAACAACAACAACAACAACAACAACAACAACAACAACAACAACAACAACAACAAGAGAGACACCATCATCATTATTAACAACATGTAGTAGCTTGGTAGGGGTGGTTAACTCCTGTCCTGAAAGACTGCAGGCTGTTCATCACTGGTCAGAACACAGGGGATGCCACGATCAGGGTTGTTGGCAAGGTATTTCGTAGCTTTGTCGCCGGTCAACCACGATCCGGCACCATGACTCACAATCGCAGCATCCAAGTGTTTGATGTGAGTTGCTTCCTTTGCCGTGATGTAGAGCTCTGGCCCTGGAGCCAGATAGAATGATGTGGTGCTTGTCGGGCCAACCATTTCCTTGGTGACTTCCACATAGAAAATCCCGCAGGGCTCAACCCCAGATTGTTTACAGAACCAGTGATGTCTAAGAAGATATGCCCCCAACAATATTATCCAGGTGTTGATGCAGTCCACCAAATCCCCAAAACCAAAACTATGGCAGACCAAGTTTCTGTCAACTCAGTGGGGTACTTCTCTTTCAGCTTGGCCAATGTGTTCGGAGAACTTGGGAAAGCCTGGCTCCATTCAAAGCCCTCCTTCTTGAGCTCAACCTTGACCTCTTGCTTCATGGTGCCAGGCTGCCCTGGAGAAGGAGCTGGAGTCGCAGGGCTGGCTGTAGATGGAGCAGGACTGGGCGCAGCAGCTACCACCCCCCAATCGGCATCAAACTTCTTGAGAATCTCACGCCACTCTGGACCAAACAAGGGGCAGGTCAAAAAGTGTTGACGGATGTCCGTGGGGATCGTGAGCTTTCCATTGTTGTGTTGGCATAGCTTCAAGGTGGGGAGCACAGGCTCACGCGGCATCTCGTCAGCAGCCACATCTTTCTTGTAGCGCTGTGTTTGCTTGTCCATGGGGGCCTGGCCTTTCTTCCACGCCTTTAGGGCAAACACAAAGTAGAGTTTCAAGTGGGACTGATTGGTTTCAATTGGGATTGATTGGGCATAAATGGTTGTTTGGTCAAATCAACCCTCCCTTGATTTAAAATTTAGTTAGTGTACTAGAGTTACACCCTAGATGATGTAAGACGTTCAGAATCAACACATGGTTTTATGCGAGATAAAGTGTTGGGGCACCGGTCCTCAAGCAAGTGGTTCTTCAAGCGCTCCCTTGCAGCTTTGTAGTGCATCTCGGTGTTACTGCTGGCCATCACCCACATGCCCTGCTGGATTGCAGCGATTTCCAGGCATGCATCATAGGCTGTTGGGTGGATGACCACTTGGCCGAATGAGCCCTTGACACCACCTAGGTCCATTCATGTATGGCTGATGCCAGAAAAAGAAAATCAAAACTAAGTTTTTTGTTGGGATGAAATTCCTGGATGATTGGTTCATGCGATGGATTGCCCCCAACTTTTACATACAAACAAATACAAATAATGAAATCCAAAGTACTCATCAAAGACTTCAGGATGGCTCGTGGCACTGCCAATCCACCAAGCCATTGAGAAGTCTCCTGGAGATCTGTCAAATTCCTGCGCTCCTGGTGACTCAACAGAGAATCTCCGGGAACGCAGAAGTCCCGCTCAGCAATGGCGCCAGGAAATTCTTGGAGCACCTGTCTCAGCCACAAGGCGCTTGTGCAGAACCTGTCAGGGGTGTGAGCAGCAGAAAGGAATCTTAGGGTCAACCATGGTTATGAAGTGGTTCAACAGCATTTGATAAAGGATGATGATCGGACAAGGCACTGGTTGATCTGCAACTCAGCTTCTGGGCTTCCTCGGACTGATCGATGTGCGACACCACGTTGGGGAAGCGTGCTGTCAGCCACTCCTAGGAAACACAGATACCCAGCGGGCATTTCCCGGTTCCGGTGCAACTCTTCCAAGGAAAGGTTGAGAGTGAAAGGGCGCAACTCGATCTTCTGGGTAAAGAGTTTGTCTTCCAACTTCCTGTCAATCGATGGGAGGGTATGAACAAAAGCCTATTGGGGTGAAGTGAACATTGTATTAACCCAATAAATCTGAACGTTGTTTTTCCCAAGCCACGCCTGATGTCACGGCGGAGGGAGCCCCCTGCATCAGTTCCCACGAGCAATGGCGGGATCAAGACCAGAACGCTGCCTCAAGGGTTCAGATCATATACCCCCTCATTCAAACATGGGACCTATCAGGGAACAAATCAGGGAAACAAAAGTTATGAACACATACATATTCATCACAACTCATAGTTGGTAAGTTGACAATTCATGGGGATATGGTTGAACACATGGGATGCTAAAAATAGTCTAGTAACGTGATGGGCTTCGGAACAGCACACGCTCTGCCAGCTCACCCAAAGAGTTGATGGTGGTCTGACTCAATACCCCAACTTGGTGCAATCGACATAGAGGATGACGTCGAGCTCATGGGCACCCACCTGTCAGGGCATTGTTACAGCTGTTATCACAGTATATATGTCAACCATCTATAGCTAGTTTTGGCTTTTAAGCGGTCGCTATATTTCCAATCTTATTTTTCTATATTTGTTTATATTCAATAAATGTTTTTTGAAAAAGATTTGAACAAGATAGCAGCCTGCAACCCGTTTTGAACCAAAAGTCCTTGTGGAAAGCAGCAGCGCTCCGGAACATGCTATCCATCTTCGGATCTGACCAGTTCTTGTCACAAAGAAATGATGTTCTGGCGCAGCGCTCCATGTAGGTTTCGCAGAGCCTGGGCAAGTGGATGTTGGGTCATATGTTCGGGGGCGGGGCGCAAAAAAGCAAACATGGACACAACAAAACATATTAAACAATTATATAACGGGAATCAACACCCTAGAAAACAACAAAACACAACAAACCTTTTTAGCAAAAAACAAAATCAAAATTGATACAAGTAGCTCTTTGCCAGCCTCCACCTGACTTTTTTCATGCATCACTTTCACCACATGGGATCGCCTCAGTGTCTGCTCCTTGGCGCTGTTGAACTCGCACATCTGAGCCACATCAGAAGCAAGCTTGGTGCGGACTTCACGGAATCGGGCTGATTGGGCCTCATCCTCCAACTCCATGAGTTCAGATGCAGTGGCCACCTTAACCGGAGTCGAAGGCGGCTCAATCAGATCCACCCAAATGCCAAGGTGTTGGATTTTCCACGTGGAAAGCTTGGCAACAATCGCCGCCTCTATCTCGGCCATGTAATCCCTGAAAGGGTCAAAGGTAAAAACATGAACATGGAACATAACCCCCAAGAAATGACTTCCAAAACAAAAAAATTGTTAAAAACTGCTCAGTCACTTCTGGAAGAAAGCCTTCATGAGGGCTTGCTCCTTTTCCGAAGTCCAAGAACTCAAAGCGCGAGCCTCATCCAAGATCGCGCTGTACATGCAAGCCATATCACAATGGGAGTCAAAGGCAGCTTGGGTCCATCGCTGTCGTGCACGGGAGCTCGCTCTCACCCTTCTGCAGTTGTCATTGAAGCACTGGATCACCAAGCGAAAATGCATCGCCTGAGATTGCTCAGACACTGTCAAAGCTCGCTTCAAATCCGGTGGGCAATTCTTGGGAGTGCTTCCGATCATCCAGCGCTGCCCTTTCAATTGCTCCGTGGAAAAAGCACACTGAGCCCATTTCACATGGTCGATGTGCTTCTGCAGAATGGCTCTCGCATCCTGAACAATGGTGTGATTCAACCTCAAATATATGTAGGGTTTCTGAACCATTGACAACAAGTAAAAACAAAAAAACATTTAAGGCTTTTTGCTTTTGGAAAAAAAGAAATGCAATAACAACTAACCCAAAAAAGAAAAACTTAGAAGTAATAACAAACAAAAAATGAAACCCCGAACATCCACCAACCAAGGAACACTGCAAGTACCGCTGATCAGATTCAGCACGCTCCGGAATTTCTCGTCATCCAATCGGTGCTTTGCAGTCATCCCTGGGGAGGCATGGAACTCGTTGAGCACATCCCTCAAGCGCTCCTCTGTTGTAGCGCTTGCCAAATGCACTCCATCGCTCGCCTTCTGCTCCATAATCCTCGAGAATCGTAGCGCAAGCTGGAGCAGGTTTGGGGCCTGTCGCTCGCTTCCACGAAAGGAAAGAGACAGATTCCGATAGCTTCTGCCAGCAAGGTCGAGGCCGAAGGACATCTCGGCTAAAGCAGTGATGGATGGAATCAACACTTGGCATCACTAAAAACTTGGCTACCACAAAGAACACAAACAAAATTAAAACCTTGACAAAAACACCATTGGGGCAAATGGTGATACTTAAAACTTGAAACATTTAAAATCATAACCCAGGCACATGACATGGGATCATCCAGGCTTTGTCCAAGACTTTGTGCAAAGGCTTGAGCAGTTCAGGGGTGGCAGGATCTTGCAAATCCAGCTCGGAGGCTGCAAGCAAAAAGGTGGCCACCACGCTCATGCGTGTCCATCCCTTCACCACATCCAAGCATTGCTGCGTAGCTGGCCAAGAAGAACCTTGGAAGAAAACTTTCAAGTTTTCAAAAATAATTTGTTTGATCCCCGAGATTGTTTTCAACAAAAATTATCAAAAACATTTTAAACAAACAGTTGGGAATTTGAACAAAAGTTTGTTCCAAACAAGATACCTCCGCATGAAGTAGAACAGTCAACTGGCTCTCGATTCAGCTCAATCCCAGAAAAGAGCATAGATTCTGCTGTTTGTACCCAGTCAGTGATCGCCGGCAAGCCATCGTCAGGCTTGGTAAACCTGATGCATTGGGATGATGTTGAAACCCCCATTATGATAATTATGATGCATACCAAATTTTCTTTTACAAAGATGCATTCAAAACAACAATATGTATTTTTGTCACCAGCCAAAAGCCTCAAGCAAATGATGGGCAGTTTCACAGTGTCGTCCTGCATCGATGGGTCCAAATCCTTGGCAGGCACTAATGAAGATTATGGGAATTATTTAGCATACCCAACGTTAATAAGGATTAGGTGTTAGAATAAAAGGAATAGTTTTTGGGGTAATTGAAACCAACCCCAAAAACATGTTTGGGTTTTTTTCTGAGGAACCTGGCCAACAGCTTTGTAGAGATACGGCATCTTTCGAAGCTGGGCATACTCACGGTACCAATCATCTAAGTGCTTGCAGCGCAAGTCCACATCACCCTCAGCCAAGAGCTCTTGCACCAATGAAGCAGGGTGCGAACCATCATCACTGTCGCCTTCACTCTTGAAGCTACAGATGTACGCATAGATGTCCTAAGGGGATGCAGTTGCGCATGTTTTTCTGGATATATCATCTTGATTAATACCATGGTGTGCGGAACCTAAATCTCTGTAAGGTTGGGATGACAAACCATCAGCTTATGTTAAAAACATGTACGTATGCATAAACATAACAGCAAACAAATTCCTGTATTGTCATGTTGTGTTTTCCAGTTGTACCTGCAGTGGTTATGGTTATTGTGTTTGTTTCATTTGCTTGTTTGTTTGTATGTTTTTATGTGTGAATACTATCTTCCTATGTATGTATTTATCTATGTATCTGTCTATGTATCTATTTTGTTAAGTTACTTCCAGTACATGTACATCTGTTTTTATCGATCATGACACCATCATACAGTCCTTCAACAAGGTGACATCTCCGTCCATTTGCTGGATCTGCTTGTCATAAGCAGTGCAAACTCGCTTGCCTGCAGGTGCATCTCCTTTGGCTGGATCAGCTGTGGGGGCCCTGGATCGCTCTTCAGCTTTGGCTTTGAATGTGCCGCCATGGATTAAATGGTTCAAATGGGTGGCGCCAATCTTCCCCTGAACCACAAAATGGCTATAGGAATCATCTCTGTTGAGCTCACCAAGTGCATCGATCTGAAATCCAACTTGCTAACATAGGATCAATGCACCGTGGGTCTCACAGTACATCGAAACAGCTGGTTTGGGACATCCACGTTCAATTCTTATATCAAGACCCCAACATAAAAATTGAACCTCACCTCCAGATTCATAGGTTTTCAATGCACCGTGAAGCCCACAGTACATCGACCCTGATGCTGGGATCCCGAAGTAAAGTCAACGCACTTGCTGTACTTTGGATGATGTTTTCAATCGACCGTGGGTCGCACAGTCCATCGAAACTACTGGGGGAATAGTACCATGTCCATCGATCCCAGGTTACGGGCACCCCAAAGTGCATCGAAAATCAAGATTGGCTCTAGGAAAATCCAGAAGTGCATCGACTTTGGGGGGCTGGGGGTTTGGATTCAAGTGCATCGAAACCCATCACGGTATGGTGCCAGGTGCATCGAAAAACCGGTGCAGAACCCCCCAAGTGCATCGAAAATTCTAGATGAATCAGGTGTTCGACGCATCCATACTTGTGGGTTGTGGTTACTCCTTTTCATATGTAAACCAAATCGGTGCTCTTTGTGGGATTGTTACCTGAGTTGGAACAAGTAATCAACCCCAGGGTGTTCTACCAGCTTCACATGGACAGCAGCCCAATGCCCCACGACCACATGACCACCCAGGACCCAGACCACATAAAAACATGGTTTGGAACCATTCAGTGTCAATAGTATTCTATTTGGTTTTGAACCCCTTCATCCCAATGGTGTTCTGTTTTCCATTGAGTCTTGAGCCACTTAATACGAATGGTCCTGGATTTGGCTTTGAACCACTTTTATCATAAGATTCCGGGGGTAAGATTTCCTCCAAATAAAGATTACTCCAACCTTAGCCTTGTTGATACGGGGTATTTGTCCCAAGCTGCCTGGCGGTACCAGATTGTTAGGTAATGTCCTGCTACTGCATAGCGTGCCATAGTCTACATATGTCTACATATATGTCTTTATATATATATATATATACATATGTCTCACTAAATACATACATATATTCAAGCCATTATCATCTCCGTAATCATTACATCCATCATCACGATGTTTGTTTTGAGCAAACCTGAGAACATTGAGGGTTTGCACCATACCCCAGCTCGAGAACACATGTTTTCAGCTGAGTCGTCGTTGTCTAAGACATACATGTCATCCTCTGCTGAAGATTGCTCTCAAAGGCACTGACGGGGCCAATGCATTAAGCACAGCCTGATGCATAACAAAAGGTCTACCATGTTGTGGAATTCCTGGGGGCTGGCTGTGCCATGCGAGATGGGCCAACTGACTGTCGCGCCAACTCCGGTTGTTGACCAGATCATTGATGTAGTCGATCGCCCGTTGGTAACGATGCCCATACGCATAGTCAATTGCCCGTGCCAGTTTCTCCCACTCCCGCGCTGCAGCTGCAGTGTGGTTGTTGTCACGCCTGGGCTAGCCGAGGAAGAGCTGAGGAATCACCATCATCATAACAACCACATAGCCCACACAGGTGTACATTGTTATATGTTCATTTCAAAGTAGGTACTTCTATATTTAAGAAAATATCTACCCCATCAAAACATTTTACCCAAACATGTTGTTGAAATGGCATCCAAAAGGCTTGGACCTTGGCACCAATGTGAATCCAGAAGCTCGGGATTCCGTCATTACCAACATTGGTTGTTGGGAAAGTTCATCATCCGAAATGAATTTCTTCAGAAAGAGAATGACATCCCCATCCGAACTCGGTTCCCGCGAAGAGCCACGATTGATTTGCCGCGCCAAGGCTTCAGGAACATCTGCAGGGGTGTCAGAGGCTCCCTGGGTCTGTGGCTGATGGGCTATGAACTGAATCATAGGCAACCGTTTGATTTCGCTAACAAAAAAAATCTTAAAGCAACCACCTACAATGTCAAAAATCTTGTTGGACATCGAACCTCGGCGTTGCATGCTGAGGAAAACGTGATTTCCAGATTCATCTTTCAACAGTCCACCCTCCAGTTTGACTCCCAAAGTTGGTAGATGGTTTCGCCAATCATGGGTGCAATCTAGTTTTCTTACCTGGACCCGCGTTGCTGGGCCAATCCAATCGCGGATGCTTGGTTTTGCCAGTTCATGAGCAATGACAGTAGCCACATCATCCGTGTTTTGCAATGCAGTTTCATGCGCCACTCTTCTGCTGATGATGCCCCAAAGCTGATCTTAGTTGGCTTCAAGACTTCTGTAAATCAATGGTTGGGAACCATTCTCAATAGAAAGGTATAAACAGGGGGCTCATCAAAATTGCAATTCAAAGTCAAAGAAAACTTGTTTAAGCAATGGCCAAAAGTCCAATCCGGCAATGAGTATGTGATTTCCGCAAGCAAACCAAACCGGCTTGCTTGAGACGGTTTTGTCCAACTAGAAGATGAAGGTATGATAGGCAAAATTGATTCTTGCTTTCACGTACTGTGTTATCTGCCTGGGCAGGATGGGATAGCCTTCCTGAAAACAAGATCTAAGATGAGCATTATAGATTTTGGGGGTCCAAATAGATTGCAAAAAGTGTTTGATGTTGCCCAGCTGCATTGACTAGCAATGCAGTCGGTCTTGCCTTCCCCTCCTCATCGCAGCGCTGCATTACCTGCGGCTAGTGGCACATACCCTCAGTAGAGTTGCTACAAACCATACCCGGGTAAGTTCATTCATGCATGTTCAAAGTATACCCGTAATGAACATATTCAAAGAATCTTGAACCCATGATCAGTACTAGATATACCCAGCTGCCACCCTATTGTTTTGTTGGAGCCCAGATTGCCCATTGACTATTCATCAGAACATTTCAGGAGTCATTGGCAAGTTACATCCTCCAGTGTGAGACCCAACATCTCTATGATCGAAGAAGAATCGTGTTTGGCCACTTCATCCATCAAGAAGATGTTGAGAAAGTGGCCAAATGCCCAGGCGCCATGGACTTTGACACGAGGTCTTTCATGTTTGCCCCTCAGTTGGGAAAGCTTGGCAGGAAGAAGAAAGCAATGTTATCATTGGGGAGCCCTGAAAGAAAGATCTCAGGGTGAAACTGGATAAAACATTCTTTATGGATATAGCCCAAATACACTGCTGCATTTGCACGCATCTCAGGATGCCGTGGGAGGGCGAACTTCGCCTGATCCAGCCCATCGGTACATATAAATAGGATCTCGCAATTGGGTTCAGCAGATTGGCTTTGAAGCTGCCAAAGACAGCAACGATCCTTGTACTGTGAATGGAGGTGAAATCTATACTGTTGTAGAACTTGGAGCTTGCCTTCAACCCCCAAACTCTTGTCCCCCAATTGCTGCTTCAGCACGCTGCAAACCTCGCAGCTGCTAAAGAGGCTTCGCGCCCTGAATCGTAATATGTCTTGCCACCTTCGCTTGTAAACATCAAGGAAGGTTCCATACCTCAACAGAAAGGAGGGGTAACCAGAGAACAAAACCAAAAAGATAGAGCTATGCAAAATATGTCAAAATCATTGAATGGTGAAAATCAAAAGCCAAATCGGAAAGGGGTTACATCAATATTTGATCATATTTGGACTTGTATTAGGTATCCAAAATTATTACTGAGAACTGCCGGAGCACGACACACAATGGCAGCCCAGCATTTGTTGGGTCGACTTGTAGTGCTCATAAAGATCCATGACGGTGCCCGGTGCTAGATACTTTCGAACCAGCTGCTTGTGAGGCAACAAAGTTGATTTGCAATTCTGGGTAGTCAACCACTCGCGCAACTCTTCCTTGTTCTCTACATCCGAAGCTATTTCCTCCCAATCGCTTGGCACCTCATCATCAAGATCCTTTTTTCTGTGGGAAGCACGCCCTCTCCTGACAAACCTGGGCGCAGGCTGTCAAGAAAGTATTGCCCATGATAGCGCTTGACAATGGAAAACAATTGATTTGAAAAAGGGTATAGATCAGGTAGGGCTCAACCTATATATGCATGTTTACTTGATACAAAGTCTATCCATCAGTATGTTGTTTTTCTAGGTGTGCAAGCAAGTAGCTCATCTGGTAATGTTTCTGCGATGGCATCGTATAAAACTTGCAAAAACCCATCAACGGTCCATGTCCCTGGCTTGCTCTTGTGAGAATGCTTTCCAAACCGCAGGTCGGGAGCAGCTGACAACTTCCGCTCCAATCTCGCACTGCCAACACCGAGCAGGGATGCCAAGCACCGGAACCCAACAGGCTTATCCAACAAGTTGCAGGTGTTTGAACCGCCAGTACCAGCCGTTGTAGAGACTTCCATCTCAGTAGGGACAAGGATAATGAAAAGATATGTGAAAAATAGGGCCAGCCGGGATACCGACATGATGTTAAACGCAAAAAAAATCATTCTACAAACAATTTCATCAAGGCACAATGGAGTCTTGATCTTGCTTGCTCAGTTTCCAAAAGAGTTCCAGGAAGGTGGTGAGCTCTTTGGACCCACTGAACTGTTTGAAGCAATTTTTCTTGGCACCTGGGCAATGTTCATGCCATATGGAAAGTGAAGGTATGTTTATGGATGTCTAATTAACACTCATTGGGCCAAAAATCATCGTTGATAAATTGCGAACAAAGGCACAGGAACAGGAAGGCGAGTCAAACAGCTTTCGAAGTCTCGCAGGATCAACACCATTTCTCTTGTAGAAGCCATGCGTTTGTTGTCTTTTGTACATTGCCTTCCCAGATCTCTTACTGTTGTCATATTGACGTTTCGGTTTCTTTGCTTTGTCATCATCTATGTTTTCTCTCCAGAAAGTAGCCTTCTGGAAAGTTGACACTGAGCCCCAGCCAAAGGAGAATACAGTATCTTTCTTGCGTTGGAAAGCTGCTTCGTCATTACTTGAAAAGCTCTGATCATCACTCTCGTTGGCTTCATCTCCAAATGGTACACCAGCTTCCTGTTTTGTTGTCAACCGGTTGGATGATTCATCTTCGGATCCTTCATCTCCAAATATAGAACAAGGAGCAGTCTTGTTTCTTGATTCGGAACATGTTTTGGAGGGACCAGCATCATCCATCTCATCCCCTTCATCTTCAAAAGGCCGCTTGGGCCTTGACCTCACCACCGCACCACCATCTGGCTCAGCCCCTTCAGGGCCAAACAGTTGCACAGCAGGCTTGGACTGCCGCGGGGCACTGGCATGGCGAAAGGATAGGAAGTTTAAGGGCCTAAATGATTCTTCTCCAGGCTCATCACCAAAAGGTGGCATCTTGAGCAACACTGGATCAACGATGGCGGTTAGTCCATGGCTGCTCGTTACTGTAAGTGCTTCAGGGTTCCCCCAAAGGTGTTGGCATGACCCTGAAACAAAGACCATCATCCCAGAAACAATAGTAAAATCTCATCATCAGATTCCAACTGCATCAGCTGTGATGAAGGAAGAACACCGGGTTGGCTGCTTGATGAATGATCGACGCATACTGACCCTGCCCAACGCTATGATAACATTTTTTGTTGATTTCATATATATATATATATATTTATACATATATAGAGCATACCCAATAGCTATCAAGATGATGGGGTGGCAACATTTCCCAAAATTGTTTTCAAGATGATGGGGTGGTAACATTTCCCAAAATGGTTTTCAAGATGATGGGGTGGTAACCTTGCCCAAAATCGTCGCCGCTGTATGATTCCCAAGGGGTAAAGCTGCGATGATTTCACTATAGCCATCCCAACTGATTGGTATACCAGGAAATCACCTACCGCCCAGTTCAGGTAGAGGCAATCAACAGCAGCAGTGATTTGTTCTGTGCTTTTCTGACCCCATCCCATCCAAGCAAGGATAGAATTGCATCCGAATTGGCTAAATCGCGTTCATCAAATTATGCTCTGCTGATTAGTGAAGGCCTAACCCTCGGTGCATGAAGATCTATACACCCTTGTTGACATCCTCCACAAAGAGCACTGCCATCAGTAAAGTAAAGCCGGCACAGGCCAAGTTCATGCCATTTCCGCTGATCGTCCGCAAGCAGGACTCTGAGAGATAGTCCAAGGAAACCACGTCCTGGGCTGGATATTAATATTGCGTATTAATTGTTTGTTGGTCTTCAGGATTGTGATTTCAAATTCGATTCAACTCAAAGCTGAACAATCGGTTTGTCCCAACTAAGAGAACCTGAGGAAGAGTGCGGTACAGTCATTCAATGAACTCTTTTGCAGCGAGAATCAACACGTGCAGAGCGTGCTGCTGGCTTCCATGTTGGATATCCCAGCACCTGCATTTGTTCCCATCCCACAAGCAGCCTTTCCTTGTCTTCAGACCTAAGCAGGATCGATGACCGGATGCAGTCATGCAAACTTGTTGTTGGCCAACATATGCGAACTTGAAGTGTGTTGGATTGAAAAAGATCATTTCAAGATTGAAGTCATGTTGCCAGAGCTGGCTCGAGGTGGTAAGACAAAGCATAGATCCGTCTTTCAATTCAGTTCGTCGTCGCTTCCCCACATTTGCACTGAGGTCGAACAACCTCTTGTCCACGGTGTGTGGTGAGGCTCGGTACTTCGCAAGATGGTTTTGCTGGGACCTGGCAGGGCGAAACCACATCTTTACCTACAAAATGGAGCTTATCCACTAACCCACTTTTTGGGGATAATTGATACCAGCGTTTTTGGGATTTAAAACATCTTGATAGCAATAGAAAGATTATTGGTTTAGCTGATTGTTTGCCTTGACAAATCGACTTCACAAGTCAATCGATCTCCACATTGAGCATCAGTCGCCACAAAGTATGCAGAATAATCAAGCTTCAATGGACAATTTCTTGGAGCAAGTAGGATGGTAGCTAGTTGCTGCAGGCTGTGCTGACATGCCCATTGCTTTTTCTGGGAATTGTACACCACTCGCCAACTGCGTTCCCGATGGTTGGGGTGCCCAAACTGGCGCGGGCACAGCCTGAGTCAAGGAAAGCATGTTGATTATTAAAATCGAAATTTGGCACTATTGAGATATTGTATGATTACCTACTATCATGTATACCTGCTTCTCAAGATACAAAACATTGGCGAAACTATCATCATCAAGGCCTGTGGACTTAAAGACACTGGCTGGGCCCCGCACTCCACTGTCTGGATCTTGTGCTTGGGCAAGCTCTTCTGCAGGTATGCCTGTCAAGATCAAACAAATCTAGTGTAGCATTATGTTCTTCCCCCATCCCCCGCCTCCTCATAGGCAGGGACGTTTTCGTGCACATTCACAGGAGTGTCTGCCATAAATTTGGTGGCAACATCATGGACCTTCTTCAATTGCAGGTTCTTGAAGCCTTCCCGCAGGCCATACCTGGAAAACGGTCAGAACAAGATTATTGACTTTTGAAACAATTATAAACGTATAATAACTGGAAAGAATCTAACATACACTTGCAGGGGCACGCGGAAAACAGAATGCACGGCGCTCCGACCAGGCCGCAACTGTCATCACCCAAGTTCAGTGGGCACCTGAGAGCGGCATCAAGGATTGAGAGGGCCAACTAGCGGGGCCAGATTAAACATGGATTGACCAAAGCAATGAGAAATCATTACTACCAAAGCCCAGCTAAGACACGGTTTGCAGTGGCTAACACATTCATAGTGCTTCTTCAGCTTCAGCTTAGTAGGTGACCATTGCTTCGTCTTGGGTGGGTCACGCACCAACTTGAGGATATCATTGAAAATGCAGGTTGCAGGGTAGCAGGTCTTGGTCAACTGGATGCAACCACGGGATTTCTCAACCTCAGGAATCCAGCCGACTGATCTGAAAATGGGATAGTCCTAAACACATTGCAGTCGTACAATTATATATCCCACCTAAACACATTGTAGTCGTACAATTATAAATCCCACTGCAATCATACGATTCTTAACCCATTACTTTTTTGAGAAGAGCAGCTGTGAAGGAATGGGTGAGGTGGCACTTCACCCCCCACAGGTGTGAAGCTGCTGCTTCAATCATCTCCCAACTACGACGTTGACAGAGGGCTCCACCAAACAAATCGTAGCATCTCCAAGTTGTGGTACCTTAGAGCAATGCTTAGCACAGGCTGAAATGGAAACATATATCTTCAGTTGAATCTAGGTCAAGAATTTGCGCCGCCAGAATACGAAGCTTATGAACCACGAAGCCCTTCCCGAAATAAAGTGCGCAACGCTCGAGCAGCAGGAAGGCCCAGCGCCTAAGATGAGATAACTAAACATCACCTTCAATCATATTGAATGTACAATGGTTGGGTGATATTGAATGTACAATGGTTGGGGATGTCCATGGATGATGAGTAAAAAGATCCCAAGCTATCAAATCAGTGGACTTGTGCTCCAAAGAAATTTGAGGTCTTGACGACATCTCTTCCACGCTTTTTGGCAAAGGATATTGAGGCCTTAAATCAAACAACCAAAAGGATGATTGGGCTATGCTATGCCTGGGGACCTTGGCCTATACCTTGGGCTGTAGACTTTGACACATTCATGGGAACGTCTGAGGTTTGGACAGCTTGGCATTGGAGCGCTGATCTTCCACATCATCAGGCTCGCTATCAGACAGCTCGAGCACTGCAGCTGGCCGCTTCTTGCCGCGCTTGTCAAGCGCTGCAGCTGGCCGCTTCCGCGCCTTTTGGTTGAGAAGCTTCTCCAGAGCTGGAGCTGATAGAACCGGCATGGCACCAGCTTGTAAATGAAAAGGGTCGCAAAGCTTTTAAATCACCATGGATTGGTGAACCATGGATGGCGTAGAGAAAATATAGCTGGACTAACTGGATAATCGTGAACATGTTCCAGAAATGGGCTTCGCAGTACAAATGCCTGCAGTCGAAATGGTGGTTCGCATCAATGCAAGCAAGATCGATGGATACAGTGGATATATATGGATATGACAGTAAGTGATGAAAATGAATGCGTGGTTGATGAAACGCAAATCCAAGCTTGACATAGCCTGTGTGAATTCACTTTGAGCTAATTCGTTGATTTTTCATTCATCACTTGAGCTCATCGTTGTTATTCCATTTGTTTGGTCAAATCTCACTGCTGCTTGTTTCCACCCATGGGCCAAGTTTGACCCCAGCATTGGGCTCCCCACGATTGCTGCGCGCAGGCAGCCTGCAGAAGTGACCGTGCTTGGAATGACTGGTCAGTTGGGATCGTGAATGGTTTGACATTATTTGCTAGCAAAGACATTGGAATTGTGAACTGCTATCATCACTTGATACATCATCAACCAATCGATCATACGTTAGACTTCGCAGCTCCAAGAGGACACAGTACCATCACATTCATCGATGCTTACATAGATATTGAATTTGTTTGATTGCAAGTGGCCACCACCAATGTTGCGCCTCTGCAACATGTGTGGCACAGCGCTGACGAGGGTGCATCGGTCCTGCGTAGAAAGATGAGAAATGATAAGTGAAAATAGTATCTTTTTTAAGAACCTCTATACCCATCATTGGCTAGCAGTCTCATTTCTAACCCTTCAACCAGCGCAAGACCATTTGTTCCCAAAGTTCAGTACATTACAGTCCTGAGCTGCTGCAACTGAATGTCGTAGAGCACCTGAGAAAGAGGTGGTTGGCTGATGGCTGGTCTTGTTTCTGATCTGGGTTGTGGCTCTGGGTAAAGATGCAATTGAGCGCCAATTGGCGTTGACATTTCCTACCATTCTTGAATGTGATGTGTTTTGATTTGATACGACACTCTACATACCTACTGTGATAGCATCATACGCTTTTCAGTCTCTAAGTCTTCGTGATGCGTGGAAATTCTTTGGATTCAAATCGAACTGGTGATGACCTGAACTGAGGGCATGCAGCTGCATCAAAAAAATATGTTTTGTTCTCATAATACACGGTTTCTGCGGCATATTTTTCTTGGTGTGTCACATCATGCTACGGGCTTGAGGAGCCAACCACTCGTTGGCCTTGGGATGGTCCTTGTAGAGATCGTAGGTATGCCTGGTCCAAGGGTATAAACCTGCTGAGCGGCTGGTCAAGGCATATGACAACACTTTAGGGCAGGGATGTGGTGGGCATACATTTATATATACATATATCAGCTTATAATAATATATCTAGTTATCAGTACACCGGACCAAAGCATTTTTCCAAGTTTGTTGTCATGTTCCTCGCCCATGTTTTTGCAAACAATGGCCATGCAATAAATTTTGCTAGCTTGTTTGCTGCCATGTTCATCGCCCAAGTTTGCAAACAACGACCCAACAATAAATTTTGCTAGCTTGTTTGCTGCCATGTTCGTCGCCCAAGCTTTTGCAAACAACGACCCAACAATAAATTTTGCTAGCTTGTTTGCTGCCATGTTCGCCGCCCAAGCTTTTGCAAACAATGGCCACGCAATAAACTTTGCTAGCTCCTTTGCTGCTGTGTTCTTCACCCAAACTTTTTTTGCAAACAATGTCCATGTGATAAACCTAGCTGGTTTGCCCTTGTCTTGTCCTTCAAGTAATGATCTTTTGGTTGCTTGATGTTTGGTAGTGGAGCTTTACCAATACCCAGACGCCACCAATACAACCTCAGATGCCACTAATATAACTTATACGCTGATGAGTGAGGAAGGATCTCCTTGGCTAGAGCTTTTCCCGCGAGCTTTTGTGCTTCCGTTAGCTCAGTTCCATCTGTGACCCGTCCATGCCAGTCCTGGAGCAATTCTAGATGATCATTCTCGAGTTTGCTAACTAGGATCGAGATGCCTTGGGCGGCAACCTCTTCATGGGTAGCGGTCAAGAATCCTTGAACCCAATCCTTGCTGATCCGTCGGGCGGCACTGATTCTTGGTGCTGGGTGCACCTGTGCAACCATCACTGATCCATCGACCATTGCCTCGGGGAGTGTGAACTTGATGCGCTCCTGGGCTCTCCCTTGTTCGTCAAACCCCACAATGTCCCCGAACCAGGCAACCCACTTGGGTGTCTTCCCAGGGATCTGCAAATGCTGAGGACGAAGCAAAACAAGGCATTTACCTTGGATCAAGGTGCCTTCAATCCTATGTTGCTCTGCAACACGGGGTTCCGCTGAGGAAGCTCGGGCACGAACAGGGGTCTTCTTGGGAGTCCTGGGTGAAGATGGCTGACTGCCTTCTTTCGGTGCTTCGGAGTGAGGAGTTCCGGCCTCATCGACCCAATTCACTTTCCGCACAGGTCGGGCCCCGGTTCCAATTTCCATCAGGTGGTGTCGACACAAGGGGACCCCTTGTTTTGACCCTGCAACCGGTTCGTGACACGACAAAACACTGCACTTGCGCCCGGAACAGGCTGCAGTATAAAGCTGGCGGTGATGATCACAGAGGCGTACGGATGATCGGTTCTTGACATCTGACATTGCACGATCTGACTCGAGAAGCCTCACATTCTCTCCAGATGCTTGATCCAGGCAGGGATCTGAAGCCAACGCACGGGGCTTCCCGTTGAGTTCTAGTCCGACCAACACGGCTTCACAGGGGTCCTCCAGAGGCTCCGTCTCCGACTCAGAGTCAGGATCCAACGGCCTTGTCACAGAACCTTCCTGAATGACCCGGACCGGGTCACTCCTACGGCAGAGTCTTTTCAACAGAGAAAGACCGCTGAGGTGGTAGAGAGCCCATTTGGCTGTCTCCAGCACTCGTCTGATCCATCGACCTACCAATACGGCTAAACGCCTGGCACTCCAACCTGCATAGGCTCCAAGGTCGACCAATCCATTGGCATCTAAAGAAGCATAAGCTTTGCAATGCAAACCAGGGGTGGGAGCGATTTCCAACGGGCATTGACTGTCTCGACACAAGTGAATCTTACCCTCTCGCTCCAACAGCTGTCGCAACGGTCTTGAAGAAGAACCTCGAACCTCACGAATGCGAAGCCAGAGGCCGTGACGGTCCACCCTGGCCCAATGATCGCAGTCAGGCTTTATACGAGCAACCTGTTCATCGACCATGACCACGACATCATTGGGTTTTCTTTGTGAACCTCTCCCTTTGATGCTCCTCTGATAGAACTCTGACTCAATCCCTTCACGGGTATTGGGTCCCCTCAGGTGAAGGGTTTCATACTTCCCACTGAGTTGCAACTCAGGGAGGAACTCCCCGACCTCTCGAGCCACGGCACGAGTTTGCTTACAGCAACAAGTGCAGAATGACCGGATCGGTCTACAAACAGACAGTAGGATGTAGAGGCACACAAAGGATACAAAGGTGGTCAGGATGATCAAAGCACCCCATCCTACCCAAGGCCAAAAGTCGCCGCATGTGAGCACTCCTAGTCGATCCAGAAAGTACAGGCCCCATCCCCCGGCTGAGCTTAGCTGACCAGGAGCCAGAGGGGTGCTGAACCATGCCTTCCCAAACCAGGATTTCACATCGAAATGCAGCACGGAGTAGCCCCAAATGTGGGCATACCCCTCGTCTATATTCTCCTCAGAGGGTTCGGCCTGACCTTCTGGGAAGCTAGCTTCTCTACCCAAGGGATCCCCGGGCATCCTCGTGGCACCATTTTCGACTGGTGGACTGGACACCCACCAGAACCAAGAATGTTCCAGAGCTGCATAGGGGCCCACCAGGGTGGTGAGAGCGAAGGCGAGCACCCAATTAGGTGCAACCATTATGACGCAGGTCTAGCATTCTTAGAAGGCAAACCTCTGTGCTAGCCTACAAAAACTTGAGCCAAGCACCAGTGGTCATGTTAACCTTCCATTCTAGCGAATTCCCAATTAACTTGATTGGAGATGTATCAACCACCAAGAGCGTTTGGAACGCGATTCACCTGTGGATATCCATTGTGGTTCTGATGCTTATCACTACCATGACTATGGCAGTGTAGGCACCCTATTCAATATTCGTCACTGGTTGGTGATGGTCAAACCATCGACTTACAGCAGCAGATCCACGATGGCAGCTTGGACACCCAGGTCATGCCATTGAAAGTTGTGAAACCAGCCTGTACTGTACATGGAGGTTCGTCCTTCAGAGTTGTTACCTGGTACTACCAAATTTCAAACAGCTTCGCTATGTAGTTCTTTGAAGCAGGGAGCCCTAATTGATCAAATTGTGTGTTCCCAGCACCTATGTACTTGCAATGTTGGTACCCAACAAATTCCGTGGCTTCGCTCACCGGTAGCAAGGCATTTGCTTGGCGGAGTGCTCATAGGTATCAGCGTGCTCAGGGCTCAGCAGGGTGCAGACGCCAGGTAGATCCAGGGGTTGGCTCCCAAGGCACCAGGGTTTCTGCTCGGACTCAGTGACCACGTGCGCCGCTCGCAAGGGCTTCATGGACCTGTCATGAACCATGACGGAGAATTTCTTGAGCTTGGTTTCTTGGGAAGACCCGCAAATTCCAAGAACCCAGCGCGCCAAATATGGGATGATCTTCTGAGGTTTACGGTACCAGCAACATGTTTCTGCATTTCAATCCTTGGAAGTCATTCGGTCTATGGAATTGTCGTTGACCAAGGCCAATGCTGTGCCGTTTGTCATCTACGAAGCAGGAGGCGTTTTCCCAGACGCAACATCCGAACAAGTCTTTTGTCGTGTCTGTTTTAACCTTGGATTGTGCAAAGCTGAATGATGCATTCAACGACCGCATCTTGTGCTGACATACGCTCAACCACTAGGAAGTGCACAAAATCTTCGTGCGTATGAGAGTGTTTACCCAGGGCCCGGTGGTAGCCGCCTCAGATGTGGTTACCATTTGGTAAAGATTCCAGAATGACAAACCGAATGGTCTACGATGACAACTGCTGCAGTTGTTTAAAAGATCAGTAGCAGGTGAATTCGCTGGTCAATCATAGTTAGACAATTAGACAATGTCATCAAGTTTCAACCATGGTGAATGGTCGATCTTTCTCATCAGTGTGACAAGCGCCATGTCTCCAACGGGAGACTTGCTATTCCCATCAATTCTTGCTGAGGAAGTGTCTTCCCAAGCTTGGGAGCCTTCGTTGGTGCATCCATAGCATACATACCATGACACAGCTGGTGGTTACGCCGCGTTGCGACAAGTGGCTATGGGTTCACCCTTAGTCCCCATGGTGTGCCATCATTCACCAAGGCTGTGTTCCAACGGTTTTTGTTGCTGATTGTTGGTGAAAAACGCTTGGCAAGAATAAGACTATATATTACTGTTTCCCCCCAACCCGGACGTTCGCCCACACCCATAAAGCGGCACTGCAATGGAGGATGTTGTGCAAAGTCAAGATGGCTTAGAGAATTTGCAAAATCACTGGCACTACGCAGTGATTTGTGGTTTAGGACTTTAGGGTTTACGGTTGAAGGTTTGAGGGTTTATGGTTTAGGGTTTAGGGTTTTAGGGTTTTAGGGTTTAGGGTTTTAGGGTTTATGGTTTAGGTTTATTAACTTAGAAACTCAAAAACAACGGCCCTGCGCAGGAATTTTAACGTAGGGAATGCTCCAAGTCAAGCGCGGGCAAACGTCAGGGTTCGCGCGTACTGTTTTCAATCTCTTGTTGATGGTTATTCACCATCATTAAACTATTATTGCTGGTGATTGTTCATCTGGTTTAACCTTGGACTGGTGTACCTGTCATCAACCAACATTAATGGTTGCAGATTGTTGGTGAAGGATGATCCCCCATGAAATTCATGGTTCACCGCTTGATAGCCAGGTGATGTTGGACGAATTCTTCCAAGGCCTCGCTCTAAGCTCCGTGTTCTGTTCCTGGGCTGGACACGGCCGCGATGAGCAGTTCACTGGACTGCTACCAATGGGAGCCCCCGGTTCTGCGGAGTGCCCGCGTGGAACCGCGCAGTTGGTGGAGCAGCAACGCATCTGCGACGTTTTGGTGGTGATGGTTGCACCAACTTGATGATAAAATGATAAACCGATAAACTAGGGTAACTACCAGTTATAGTGGTTATAACTACAGTTAAATGGCTTATCAATCAACTTATAACCAGGGGGGCTCACCTTGCAGTATGAGAAGTAGATTTTGTTGGTAAAATGCTGGGAACTCCTTAGAACCGACCAAGCTGGTAGGTGTTCAATCGGTAAGATTATCACTAGGTCGTGATACCAGGGGGTAGGAACCAACAAGGATAGAGATACAGCATGTTAACTCTCATTGATCATATGGACAATAGCCATGTTTGAACATTTAGTCCATTTACAGAAACCAACAGTAGTGTTTATCAATGGGATACGTATAGATCATGTAGTAGCGGATAGCAGTATTTTTTTTGGCATGATCATCGAATTCACTGCCCAAATTAATGTACAAACCGACGTGGCTTCTAGCAAAGGTTAAACAAAACCTGCGAAACCAGGCAAATACTTACCGGAAAGGAGTACGGTTGTAGTGAGAATGCGGGCAATTTTTTCACCATCAGGATATGGGTGATTCCTGAGGTCACCCCCGACACTGGCAACAGCTAACGATGTGACTCCTCAAGAGAAATCCCGTGGCGATCAGATCGGCGCCGCCAAGTGTTGATGCCAGAAATGTTCACCAGCAACCGCTGGATTTTTCACCGCTTGGAATCGGCTTGGAATCGCTATCGATGACAGGTCCTGCCTGAGCGCCACAGGGGAAAAGAAATTGTCTATACTCAGCAGGTGAGGATTCGGATAGCACCCGTGGTATATTTTGTTTGCGGCATAGATATTTGATATTCATGCGCTTCAAGCGCACAAGAAACATTTGATGACAATTATTTTCTAAGGCTGGCACATCATCCAGAAGCATAAGGATGGACAATTTGTTGCCTGGCATTACAAGACATGTGTCCGTCGTTCACACAGCACTGAATACTCATATCTCTACGGATATAAATTAATTAACATGTTTGAACATGAAAGTCACGTTTGTTTAATGTATACATGCATACATTGCATTCATGGAAGTAAAGAGTATTTCAAAGGCTGACATGCACATGCTGTATCATCGCGTACAGTGACGAGTTTCAGTCAAGCTGACTTGTTGCACAATCATGCTATATGGTGGTTTCTCAAAATAGGGGACCCCCTAAATCATCCAGTCATAGTCGTTCCTAGTAACAAACCAACCATCACAGTTGGTGTATCCCCTATTATTGCTTTTAATCCCCCCATTATTGCAAAAAACCGACCATTAATAATAGTCGTTCTTAGTAATAAACCAACCATGAATAAGAACGACTATCATTATTAATAGGTTCTTACCAATGATAGTCGTTCGTACCCATCCATTAAGAAGCCAGCCATTTTTGGGTACGCCAAACTGGCTTGAGAAACCACCAGTTTCATGATGCCGTCAGGCTTCGGGCTGAGGTTTACCATGCTTTCTCTATTTGGTGGCGCCGGAGACCGATCGCATCCGAACACTCGTTGGGGCATCTCAGTCAAGGGGCAACGGGGATGTAGCTAAGACACCACAACAAAGGACTTAGGCATCCAGTGCTTGGGCGATGGCCATATGAAGATCAAGTAAATTCAATACCAGATGAGGTAACTGATGTTCTCCGCAAGAGTGATGTTTATTTTGTTTCATGTTCCGCTTGTTGTTGTTGTTGTTGTTGTTGTTGTTGCTGCTGGTGTTGTTGTTGTTGTTCTTCAGAAGAGCGACCATGCACATTGCAGACCGCCATTTTGGTACCAAAATCGCTTCAGCTTCGTGCACTGCTGTGACATAGACTAATTGCATTTGCAGCAGGGATTTGAAGACATAACATGGATCAACATGGACAGTCCCGTGAGAATGGTGAGTTCTTCACAAACAATGCCGCACCAGTTGAGGTGTTGCCACGCCGGGCAGGCCTAGAAAACAATGGGTTTTTAGATAACTTGAGCATCCTTGAACACAATGTTGAAAATAGCTCAAAATCACTTGGTATACCAATCCTAGATCCTTGAGGTAGCTCAAAATTTGTCACCCAAGTGATTGGACAACTATCTCCACACAGATTTCTAACGAAGAACAAGCTATCGCAACACAGATTTCTAGATGCAGCTTGGAGCCGACGCTGGGAGCCTACGGGGCACCTGTTCCTCTTACGTTTCTTCCACGTCGTTTTTTGTTACACAGCATACCTTTGGCATGTGTTGCATAGCCATTTAATACACTTAGACATTTCTTTCAATTCATAGAATCGCATTTCCATGTCCAAAAAATACATTATATATATTATTTGTGGGCCTTTCCATATACATTCATTTTGATACCCATATAAGTCATGTTTATACATATTCAAACATGTAACTCGTTTGTATTATGTACACATCAATTATGTATATGCCCACAATATATAGTTGATATATCCCTTATAAGTGTTATGTTTATCCCCCATGATCACTGATAATCATTATGAACCATATGGCAGTGGGTCAAAACCCTGTACCCCTGGTTCCCCCTTCATTAACCATTGTTTTCCCTATTGTGGTTGGTCATTATCCCCTAGTATTGCTGGTTAATATTGACCCACAGCCATATGGTGGTTTCTCAAAATAGGGGTACCCCCAAATCATCCTTGTTTTAACCATTTATAGTAATAAACCAACCATTCTTGGGGTTCTCTATTTTGAGAAACCACCATATAGAAATGTACATAGAAACAGCTTAATTTGACCACCAGATGCTGCATGCCATGGGGCGCCGTTTCCAGGTGCTGCACGCCTGGGCTTCTTGGACCATCAACACCTTGATGCTGGGTTGGCGCGGACACCCGGGCAGTTTGGATCTCCGATGCGGACATTGGAATGGATCAGTGGTAGTGGGTGGGTCAGATGCCATATATGGTGGTAGTTGGTGGCAGTTGTTCTTGCATTTTTTTAATGGTACTAATGATACGATAGATTTGTTTAGAGCTTATCGATATTCAATGTTGATTAACAATGATTCATACTGGTTGAAATTGCCGTAGTGGTTTCAACGTGTAATTGTACAAACTATAGAAGAACACTGACGACAATCTTCGTTGAAAGTTGTTATTGCCTCATCGTCGATATAACGGTTGAGGATACAGTAGGGGAGCAGACTAATTAGTGTTATCGGGGATGAAGTTCCCAATGGTATTGATTGTTGGGGTGGTCAACAACCGCACGCTTACCGACAGCAATTTACCGTATACAAGGTTATTGGACAAAACGCAATGATAACACTTAATGACTATTGATGAGTAGATGTTCATACTTTTGTAACCCATCCAAGTACAGTATACCGATCTCCAGTCATTATTTCCATCCAATAGGTCAGGGCAGCACATTGTCCTAAATTTAGATGTGCTTCTGAATCGGCCATGCACTTGCCAATACCACAACGAAGCAGATCTCACTCATGCAAGTCATGCACAAGCATGTTGACTCACTAAATTGGTGCGCACCATCAAACATCATGATGTGCCACCAATGATGTTTTGTCCAAACAGGATTGAAATAAGTTATGCTTCAAAGTTTGATTCACCAATGAAGCCCTTAAGGATTTTGCCATGGCCAACGGTTCAAGCATACACTCATCTAGATACTTATGATACGTGTAATATTATATATACATTATACATGCATATATTATATATATACGTATGTATAGAGTACATAAATAGATATTTATGTATAACATTGACACATATGCTATTTATGACACAAATCATCGAGTGACAGCCCTGACATCGCTCAGCTCGCTCAGTGCCTCATCCATCGCCGCGCTGCTCTTCGTCATTTTGCTGCTCTACCAGGCTGGCGGAGCCAGCAGTCAACTGCCAGGAGACCCTGGGGATCCATGGCGGGCCGCCCTGGGATCCCGCCCTGGGATTCGCTGGGAGAAGGTGCTGTCAATGCAACTCGAGGGGTTCTTAATAGCTGTGGGTCCCCCCCCAAAAATGGTGGGTTTAACTGGCTGTAAATGATTCGTATCAAGGATGGTGGGGGTAACTGGCTAGGTCGAAACCACCGAATTCTGAATCTCATTTCGCTGGTACAATGGGACCACGAACCGCAGCAACCTTGGAGTTGGCTGTTGGTTGGGAGGCTAAGGAGCCAGGGTTTTTGTTGCCTCACGGGGGAGCGAGGCCAGGAGCTACTGGGAGGGTTCCTTCACCAAATGCTAGTTCAGTATCATGAAGCACCGTTGGTGAACAAGTCATAGGTGTTTTTTCATGTTTTGCATCAAGAAACTGGTTAACCGACGTTGAATCATTTGGTATCATGAACGACTGGTGAACAAAATAGTTGGGTGACCTGATATTTCGGGTGAACTATTGTAGCTGACAGTAAGTGGTTGATTTTCAATAACACTTGGTGAGAGGATGTGAGTTTATTGATATATTGTTAACACATAGTTTTGGCAATCGCTAATATGTTGTTGCCACTGCTAGTTGGTGAAGTGACAGTGGCTCCTAGTTTACAACGATGGTTTAGCATTTAGATGATCATGTAGATAGCCTTGAAATTGGTTGCAGCGGTCATGGTTCACCATGGCTCGTTGGTGTACCCAACACTTTGCACCGCACTGCGGCACTGCGGCCCTGCCTTAGGGCTTCGCGTATGGTGGCGTTGATGCTCAGCATGGCCATTTTGTTTCGATCCGGATTCTCTTCCTGGAGATGGTATCTTGGTCATGTGCAGCTTGCGCCAGGTGTCAGTGAGTCTTGTTCTAAGCAAGAAGCACCTCAATTTGCAAACAAAACAACAGTACACATTTGTAACAAGCAAGGCTGAATTTCAACGTACATTTGCAATTTGAAACACCTCAGGAAGTCTTGTCATTCGTTGCCATTTGTTGTTACAATTTGCTATAAGTACGTACTGTTGTAATTTTTAACCTCAGCAAGTGCTTGCTTGAAATGTTCAACGTATTGCTGCTGTTGATGATGTTTCTGTGGTCCTTCCGTCGCCTCTCGAAGTTCTTCCTAAGAATTGCTGCAGGAAATGGCGATACTTGTTGTTTTTGGACGCTACCTGGTTGGTGGTTTCAAACATGTTTTATTTTCCCTAGTAGCTACTAACAATTGGGGTTCAAACCACCAACCAGCTACTGAGTTTGACCGTTCAGGGTCAATGGAAAACATGTACACAAATCTGTGATGCTTTAGCTACATTAATTATAATTACATCATTCGCCACTATGGAAAATACATATGTACATCGTACATTTGTATTTACATAGTCAGTTGACTTCTTCTACATGATCAAGATGGAAATTGTCAGATATACCTATGGTGGTTTCTCAAAATAAAGGTACTACCCAATCATCCAGTTTGTTAACCATCCGATGTAATAAACCATCCTTTTGAGGGGGTACTATCCGATTTAAGAAATCAACCGATACACATTAACTTATTATCAAGTCATCTATATTTTCTACGACATACTTTTGATACTCAAGTCTCCAGTATACTTGTGGACAATAATCATCCACTTCTGGACAATACAAGTCATAGCCACAAATATCATGACAATAAATTCCTTATGGACAATAATCCAAGTCTGGACCAGGACGATGGCCTGGTGGATACGCCCAGGCTGACGTGGATCGCATGGTTCACCATGATTGGAACCCTTGGACTCAGGTCACGCCGGTGCTCAGGGTTTCATGGGCGTTGAGGGTTGATTCTTATGGCTAGTCATGACTTGATCATCTTGATGATTAAACATGATGGTTAGATTATAAGTTGGCTAGATTGATATGAATCAAGATTATCTTGATGATTGACCATGATGGTTTGATATAAGTCGATCATCATGATAGCCAACTCATGGTTGACCACCATACTCACCCATTTTATCAATGATCATGGTTAACATTCAGCCATGAGTTGATATGAGAGCAATCTTGTGGTTGACGATAGTACTACAGTAACCATCATACTGACATATACTGACAGTACTACATTAACCATCAACCATAGCTTAGTATGACAGCCAGCTTATACAAAGCCAATTTAACAAGCTAATCTATCAATGATGACCTGATATATCCTGGTAGTTTCAGTAGTTATACACCAACTTAGCAACTGGCCTGATCTCATATACACAAACCGTGGAATGTCCTGTGGGAAGTTCCTTGTGTTCTGGGGAGCAACAGTGTAACAGAATGAGCGGAGAGGTTGCTAATCCATCGGACATGCACGGGTGCATCATGGGTGAAGTGTCGTATGTTTTTCTTTCGGGTGAATACTGCGACTGTAGTCTTTGTAATCTAATCATGTAATGTATTTAATTCGTATGTGCAGTTGAAAAAAACATAAATTACACTGCTATATCCAAGATTGGTCGGAACCACGGTATGCTTGGGGGCTGAATTTGAACAGTGCCCTTGTTAATACCATGCTTGGGATTTGATGAGAGCAGTAGCTGAAGCCCCCTGTCATCGGCTGAAGTGGTGATTTCCATTCACCACCAACCGACTGTGGTTAACCCACAGGTTCGTTGGGGATGTATTCCAGCGATGATTCATTCCCTACAAACAATTTGTACAACAAATTTTGCACTGAAGTTTGGAACCATTGGATGAGTTCCTTCAAATAAATGATGTTAACTGATGTTAACCGTACAAATCGCAACAAATTCTGCTGCAACCACGCCCTTTGCAACTTGACATCTGAAACCAATAAGAACATGGGCTCAGCACCTGGCAGAGGTGTTCCCTCGGGCCACCAAACATCCTCGCCTTGGTGATGGCTTAGTGGTGCTGGAATTGCCCAACTTTGTCAGCCATGGTTTGATTGATGGGACAACGATACCAGGTAATGGTATTAACAATGGTTAATGACTTGTGGTAGTGGTTAACCAGATAATAATAGCCACGGTTATAACAATGTATCGTGGTGGTTCTACTTGCAGACAATGGTTATATAACCATCTATTACCACATAATGGTTTGAATGGTTTGAGTTATAGTGGCTGATATACAATGGTTGACTTGGGACAGCGATAATGACCACCTAATTCATTTAGTCAACAAATGACCCCCCCCAGATTAACGTTGATGAAGGGAGTACTGGGATGTGCAATTGGTGATCATGGCAGTCAACACTTTAAGCTGGGTAGCTGTCCCACCAGGTCAGCAACCGCTCGCTGAGACACCGATTCTTCACACGTCCGCATGGACGCATGGCCGCAGGCAAGTGGCCGTGCACGACGAGTTGCAGAAGAAGGGCAAGTTGGTGACCTGCTCAGTAGGGCAAAGCCGTGGTGGCTGATGGTCGTTGTCGGGTGTTGTTATTGCTATAGCGGTTACTTTTGGTGGTTGTAAGCATTGATAATACTAACAATCTTGGTTAAACAACTACTGGTTGGTGGTTTCAAACATTTTATAATGTTCCCAAGTATAGTCAGAGACGCGTTATAAGAAGAGATTTATCTGCTTATTGCACCCCTGAAAACCCTATTTTGGCTAGTTTTCGGGCACCTTTGCAGAACTCTGGCTATCCGAGGGGCTGTAATAAGCAGATTCTGAATTTAGGGGATATTTGGACAAATAGGGTTGTTTCTGAATCCGCTTATTGCACCCTCCTTGACCATAGACTGAATTTGTGCAAACATTGGTTGTCCAGCAGGGTGGTCTTGTAGCTGTTCATGTGTTGGGATTCTTCACACTGAAGTTCAGCTCATTTGTGTCGGTGGCAGTGCATTTGGCTAAAGGGTTAGCCCGCGCAATGTTGCTTACTAATGGTTGACTGTTAAGGGTCGATTCTTGAGGGTTATTTATGATTAATGGTTGATTGATAAGGGTTGATTACTAAGGGCTGCGACAGGGACACTGACCGCACTGGTGACCTGGGCACAAAGAGCGGAAATTAATTTCGGCCAGATCAAAACGTCGGTCAGGTCCAAACCAACCCCAATAAGCAGATTGACATGAGTTACACACATGAACCATGGGGGGCTGTAATAAGCAGATGTCTGGGGAAAATTGCCCCCAAAAAAATCTATTTGCTTATCTGCCGGCAGGGGACCATTTCTGCTTATAGCCTGTCCGTGACTTTAAATATCAACAAATGGCTGGTTGACAAGCGCATATTTTTCGGGGTGCTTCAACCATCAACCAGTGTTGCTGCTCCTGTTGTCTTTCCCCGGCTCACCATTTGGCTCTCTGAACACCAGGGGCAAGCTTATTCGGTCGTGCTGATCGCATGATTGCAGCAAGGGAAACAACTCCCTTGGGCGCTTGAAACGAAATATTGGCAGATGGTGACCACTGGCAGCTGTAGCTGTAGCTAGGCAGATATCATGGTGAGTAGCAAGCTTCCTAGTAGCAATTATAGGAGTTGGGGTCGTTGCCTCCCCATCCTGGGCCCCATCCTGGACCCCTGGTGGCCACCACTGAGGCAGAGGTAGGCAAAGCAATGATTGCTGCGCTGGGGCCCTAAGATTTGACCCCCATCGGGGTCGCCAGGTGACTGTGGTTAGCAACACAGAACCAACATCCACCCCCCACAAAAACGTTCCAAAGATCGCAGATGGCGAGCTGGGTCAATATCAACAAACCAGAATTTGGGATACTAACCAGCCATTTTATAGGGAAAACCAGCCATTTTATAGGGAAAACCAGCCATTTTATAGGGAAAACAGCCTGGTTAACGATAGGCAACCAGGCGGACTAAGGGTCCCACACCCAGATATAGCTTCAGATCCCAAGCTTCGCCACACGGCTCTGGAGCACGCCCCCAGCCTCTGTGACTTCGCTGAGCTCGAAGGATTACGCCATGGCGCTGAGTTGTGAAGAACATGGAGGTGCATATGACATTCTAATATGCTGAGGCGGTGGTAAACCATATTAAGGTAAACCTCAGCATATTAAGGTAAACCATCCAGCTATGTTTCTTAATCGCTGGGCTTACCCGCCAATAATGGTTACAGTATTTTTTGACTAGAAATGGTTAATGTCGGATGATTTGGGGTACCCAATTTTTCAGACCCACATACAGATGGGCTGTTGTTTTGGTTGTGTGATCTCCCCGTAATCGTTGGTGGCTGGGATTGATTCCTGGCTCAGCATACCTCCGCTACTATTGTTGGTGGTAGCTGATAACCGTAGGCCATGTTGGTTATACCCTCAGTTTTCCTCTCAACAACAGTATGACTGGTGGGTATCGTGGCAGCCCAAGGTATACCTATAGCCTATATATACCTTTCATGTTGTTCCTCAACCATTACTTTCCATTGTGAACCTGTCCCTAATAATTGATAATGGTCTAAACCAATAAACGTATGACAGCCCATCAACGCTAGTTGGAACATATCTTAGCAATGAACCACCATGGTTACCACCGCCGAGGCGCGCCACCTCTGAGCAATTCTACATGGCCTTGGCGGCTCTGACCTGGCAGGTGTTCCGTGGTTGGGTGGCTGGGTGGTTGGTTGGTTGGCCGGTTGGTTGGTTGGTTGGGTGGTTGGTTGGTGGGTTGATTGGTGGGTTGGTGGTCGGTGGTCATCATTTCCACGATTTGCTCACCATCAACTGGTCGTTTATATCGCCACTGCTGCCATGCTGTGCAGGCCTTGCGGATCCCCATCGCGGGGTTGATCAACGAGCTCATGCCACAGGAGAGTGGCGCGTCATCGTGTGACGTTTACCAACAGCTGGGGGGGGTCTCAAGCGGAAATGATGTTTTAACCATGTTTAACCAACAGCTGGGTGGTTCTCATATCAGATGTTCACCAGCTGCTGGATGATTGCTGTAAAGATGGTCGTTTTATCTGACATGGATGGTTTATTGCTATAAAGAATTCGGATTGGATGATTGGAGTCCCCGATGCCTTGAGAAACACCTGCTGTTGGGGACCGCAGGAGCTGCAGTTTTATGCTTCCTGGTTTCCCTTCTTTGAGCTGGGTCAAGACGTGGACGTAGGCCCTGGCTTGGCCGTTGGGGGATGGCGCTTGGGGATACCTATGGATTAGGGTTAATGTTACTACAATTTTACTATAAGGTTATTATTTGGAACCTTATTAGGTTAATTATTATGGGTCAGGTTCTGGTTAGGTTAGGGTTTGTTGCTATGGTTAGACCATGGTGTTAGGTTGAACCCTACTAGGTTTGGTGTTATGAATAGACTAGGGTGTTAGGGTCTATTGTTTTTATTTGATCAATGGGCTCAGCCAAGCAAATGTTGACGGGAACACTCACAACATCTTACAACTATTAGATGCGTTCGGAATTCAACTTATGTGCATGCTCATTTATCAATGATCATCCATGATTCATGATCATCATTTTACCTTCGTATTTATAACTATGTAAATGTATTTGCAGACATGCACGCATGCATGCTTGCTCATATATACATATATGTGATTATATAATATACATATGTTTTTTCTTATTTCAACATATTTGCAGACATGCATGCATATATATATATATATATTTATACGCATGTAATTATATACACTTCTATTATTTTAATCATATGTCCATTTGCATCCATGTGCATGCATATGTATGCACACCATCAACCTACGATGGTTCATTCATATCATCCAGTCAGTCAATAGGTCGTGAACTATAGCTATATAGACAAGCGCACAACGGAGATTTATTTTGCGGTGATCATCTTGGGGGTTCCACCGTCATTCAGGTGGTATCCGCTATCCATGAAACAAATGTACTCATTCATATGATATGTTTTATGTATTTAATCTATATACTAACATTTGGCATAGACGTGTACATATCTATTTTGTACATACATATCATCTACTTCTTGACATTCCCGCTTTTGTGGTTCCTACCGTTGCTTCTTCCGTGCACACACTCACATTTTGTGTATACACACACACACACCTACGAGTACATGTGTATAGGAATCTCTTTTAGGTTCTTTTAGATACAAGGCTCCTATGAAGTACTATCCTAAACTGCTGAGACGTTGTTGGCAACACCGACATGTCTGAAATTATAGTCTGAATCAGTCCTTGTTTTTCCCCTAGGGTTCCCCTTTAAACGCAACTGTCTTCCTCTACAGTTTCCCCTAGGGTTCCCTGGAGGGTTCCCTGGCTTCCTGGCTTCCACCCTTCAACGTTTTGGCTTCCTAGGTAGCAGTGGTGTCCAGGGGCCTTGCAGGTGTGGCTGCATACTACGCGCCGGAAAAGGCCTTAGCGTCCAAGGATGGTCCTCAACATTTCGTGTGTAGCGTCAGGCCAGGCTCGGAGAAGCAGCAGTGTTTGGCGGTTGCTGTGGGAAAATCTAGGGTTAATAATGGTTAATGGTTAATAATGGTTAACCAATGGATACTAAACCAACCATACTAGGGAATCAAGCAGTTAATAATAGATATGTGAGGGTTTCTCAAGTCATAAGGAAACCCCTAAATCATCCTTTCTTAACCATTAGTAGTACTAAACCAACCATTTTTGGGGTCCCTTATTTTGAGAAACCTCCATGTGTTTCTCAAGTTAGTTTGGGGTACCCCAAGTTATGGTTGGTCTATTTCTACGATGTGGGGTTTACCCTATTTTGAGAAACCACCATGTTGGAAACCCAAGCGTTTTATCAAACTATAGACTATAGGGATTTCCCATGGAGGTCGATTTTCCCATCATTTCTGGAAGTGCATTTGTGAGATTCAGAAGCTGCTCGACAGGATGATGGACCCCAACTACTTGTTGGTTTTAAAAATTTATCATTTGTGATTTTCCCTAAGTAACGGCTTTCAAATGGTTGGTTGACTAATGTTTTTCATAGGGGTTGAAACCACCAGCCAGCCAATCATCAGGGAAAGATGATTGAACCAGGTTGTGCTTCCCTGGGAAAGCTGCATGACACTGACACCGACAGGTGGACCTACTTTCTTTATTGACAATCAATAGCTGGCACGTTTGTCCGTTTGCTGATGGTTAGATGACTGGAATGGCAACCACTGTGTCAATAATCTTACAACAATGTATAATTTATGCAGTTGCATGGGTAACGTGGGGACGTAGCCAGCAATCAACAAGAGCGACATGACGATTTTCTTGGTGTCAAACAAACTTCAACTAATTTCTCCGTGTGTCGGTGGGGGGGTTAAGTGTCTTTGAGCAGTTACCATCCTTTGCATTCTCTTGTTTTTTTGGGTGAACCTTTGACCAAGATCATTTGCAGCTCACTGGGATTCTATGCCATGCGTTTCACAAGCCTCCCCCCTGGCGCCCCTGGCCGCACGACTAGGCATATGGACACCGCTCATCCGGAGGGACAACGGGACCTGCAACTGCAACGGAACACGGTCCATGGCCCAGCTTGCGCTTGTGGTGCCGCCTGACATGTTGCTGGACTTGCACCAAGATTCAACATGGGTTGATCATGGTTCATAGCGGTTTGATAATGGTCAATGATGGCAAAAAATGAGTTCATATCATAATGGATAATTAATCATGATTGATAATGATTAATGATTATATACACGATTGCTTCATCAAACGATTACTATGGACCATAGTGGTCGGTGATGGTTCTTGATGCTTGATGATGGATATCGAAGGTTTATTGGTAGTTTGTTGTCTCTGTTTGTCCACTTATTGGTCAACGAAGGTTTGTTAGTAGTTTGTTCACTTATGGTTGTTTTTCACCATCATTAAGCCACCATTTCACGAAGGTTTGTTCGTAGTTTTGATGGCTAGTACTGTAAATTTGTTAGTAGTTTGTTAGTGTTGTTAGCTAATGACTACTAGCAAAGTACAAACTAACCTCTGTTTGTTGTTTCTCTGTTTTGATGATTTGCTGATGCGTCTTGATTTATCTGTTGCAGTTGGTCATCAGCCCACTTCAGGCCCGCCCTTGAGAAAAACCGTGCTAGTACCCACAGGAACAACTCCTGTACCACCTGGGGGAGATACCTCTCTCGCATCTCAAAAAGATATCATCTCCCAGTTAGGAATGGTTAATAACACTTAATAAGCGTTAATACACGGCGGATAATGGTTGAGAATGAGCTGTTAATTGGCAATAGCTGCCAAACCGTTGGATCAAGTGAGCAACACATTTTCGAGTTTTTCTCACCATACTTGAGATGATGTTGACTCACCAAAATGAACCATCAGCGAGCATTGGCCCCTTCGAAAACGATGACTAGTTGATTGTTAATCACGATTGTCCTATTCTTATCCGCTTGTTCAAGCTATTCACTATGAACAAATGTTGTCCGCTATTTTAAGCCCTTATGAATCATGAACCACTACTAAGCATGATTGGTGAACTATTCATCGTTAATTCGCTATTGTTCTCCACCAATTCTATGGTTATACAATTATACTACGAGTCATCACTGACATTTTATCCACCATCATTTCACCATGGTTGCTTGGAGTGGTCAGGCCTAAGACTAGAGACATGTCTCACATGGTTAATTCAACCCTTCGTTGATATGGCTGCCATCAACTATCAAGCAACGACCAGCGGTGGATCACCAAGCATTAGTACAGGTGGGGCCCCCAGCAGTTGGATTTATTGGTTGAAATTTGCCAAGAAACCGGGGAGTTACGTCAATCATAACTGTTAGTTCCCCTATGACCCGCACCATGGTATGATAGCACTGCTTTGCTAGGCCAGGGAGATGTGGATGAAGTGTGGAGCTCAGTGACTGGTGGGAGCTGTTGGGAGCCAGGGGTATCCAGGGCTTTCTATTGTGTCTGGGGGAAGGAGTTGGAGCTACCAGGAGTGGCCACTAACCAAATGCTAGTAGATATTCATATTGCCTTCAATTGCCTTCATATATGATGTGTTGCTTCTTGTTGTTGCATGTGTGCGCATTGTGTTATATGTACGTATGTATTTCTGGATACATACACTGGTTCTTGCTGGTTGCTATTCTGTATTTATTACTCTTGCTTGAATTCTTGAGTTATAGATACATATTCATATATTTGGCTCAACATATGTTTTGAATGTACAAGAGCATTTGTTATGTGATTCCATGTAGTAACAAGTGCGCGAATACGGCATGGATACCAATAAAAAAGTTCGGGGTATCGTGTCCATTATCGCAGGGCAAGTTGTACTCCATGGTGTCAACTTGTCATATCAGCCTTGGTTTATTTCATATGTTTGATGAAACCAAGCAACAAACAGATTCATTGTAGCAAAAATGTTGGAAACCACAAGGCAGTCTGATGATTACAAAGTTTCAAGTTGTAGAGCAATACTATACCAATGGAATCGTGCTTGCATATCAAATTGATTCAAATTGCACTAGTGCTATAGGCGGAGCTATTTTCCTTGATTCAATACCTACAGTGACGATCACCGGAACTCAGCGCGCCAAGACAGGGCAGGGTCATCAAGCCACAGCCGTAGGGATGACCATTGCAAGTTGAAAAATCTCAACAGTTGGTGGTCCCTGGTTGGAACCCAGCAGCAACTTGACGATCAAAGTGGTTGGTTGGAATCTATGATGGTCACCAACCACAATCAGCCATAACCAATGGATTTGATCCCACCATATCCAATTGAGGATTAAATTGATTGGTAATGTATGGGTGTTTCTCAGAAGAGGGAGCCCCAAAATTGGCTGGTTTAGTACGATAATTGGTTGACAAAGGATGATTGAACCCCTATTTTGAGAAACCAACATGTTGACCATTTGTTGGAGAATGATGCCAATCTATGGTTCCAACCGAAGGCCACTGCTTTAAGGTGCAAAGATACTTCTGTTGGAGGTCGCTGGGGCATCATGGGGCCACTTAAGAGATACGGGACCCATGCTTGGAGGTGTTGAGGTTCGTGATGAGAGTTGTGGATTTTTGCTTCAGAGCTTTGGAATTCTTTCCTTGGTTCGATTTGAGATTTTGTTTACTTGGAAATTTGATGCACACAGTGACACTTATGTCATGTCTATAGACATCTATAGACAAAATATTCGTTGATTCTGTTTACTGTATATTTAGTTTGCCGAAGCCAAGCCAATCATGACTGATCAAGTATTCTGCGTGAGTTTCTCATCCTGCTTGTGTTTCCTGCGCTTGCAGAGTGCGGGATTGTCGCTGAGACAAATTGCTATGATCATGACCAATCATCCAAGCTGAATGGATAGGTGAACATCCCACCAGCCGGACTATTCTGGATTATTGCTGAGATGTGGCCCCGAGGTGTGCAGGGTTTTGACACACACCCAAGACATGATCTAGAATCGATAATCATCTCTAATAGGAAATGACCGATGCATGGCCTTCTTCATCGAGAATTGCTGATTATCAATGATATGTGTTGGTAGGTGTTTGGTCATTATTCAACACCATTCAGCATTGTCATTCTCATCCTTGCTTCTCCGTAGTTCTATGTGTTTTCCCATAGAATCAACTAGTATTATCATCCTCCTGTGAAAATCTTGCCTCCTGAAAATGGTTCTATGTGATTTTCATGCCTCCTGTGAAGCTACTGCAACTAGTATTCCCTTACCGGTGTCCCCCGCTGGGTCAACACATTGCCCCAACTCATCCTGGGGAGGCCTAGTTGCCAATGTCAACTGCTTCTTTCCTCGACTTTCAGGTGCTTCCCATGGTGGATCCAGCAGTGGTTAAGAGCTAACAACGATACTGTAGGGGGTCAAACATTGATCAATGTTTAGAATGGTTGGATGTTGATACATCAAGCTTGACAGATCAATAATAGTGCTTAAGAATGGTTGAGGGTTGATAGGGGATAATAGCCAACAATCATGGTTAATGATACACGAGAGATCCATTTGTTTACATTTGGTAAATGTTATGGTAAATCAGAATCACCAGATATCGAGCTGTTAAACTGGTGGCAGTTTATAAACTGCTGCATCTCCCAAGAATTCCAATCGGTTTTTGATCCCATCATCAACCCAGCTACACCAGGTTTTACATGTTTCTATTGGGTTGGTTTGTCGCCATTGGGACATTCAGCCTTTCCTTTCACGGAGCCAGGGAACCCCTGAAGTCCAAGTATATTGGCGATGAAGTGCCAGCGCACAGACATCAATTGTTTTCAGTTGACAGCTACAAACCAATTCACAACCAACTATGAATCAGCGTGGTAGCTATCTCCTATTGTTTGCCAAGCCGTCAATGACACTTCATAATTTGTGTACACAATGGTTAATAGCTGTCAATACACCAATGGACACTTTCTATATTTTTTAAAAATGATATAGAGGAGACTTGTGTTGGCTTACCTGACGATGATAATGAATCATGGTTCATAGCGCTTTCCATTTGCTTGATCGTGACCAGTGACTGAGTGATGGTTGACAATGGTGGATACGAACAACTGTTTTTAACCTAGCTCGATAATGGTTTACAGCCGTCATGTAACCGGAATTATGCTTTTGATGATCATGATTATCATAAGTGAAGTATACAAGCTTAAATACTACATTATAAACCATATATATATATATATAGTTGCTTCTGCAATAAAGTCATGATTATAAAATCATGTAAAAAATCCATCAGTTTTGATCATGAGAATCTCCAGCACGTGGCGATACCTCTGAGCTTGGCCATTTGGCGCTTTCCCTAGCCACGACGTGCGCTGCCGTGACCAGGTTCCACCCATTGCAAGGAGATCAACCTGTCGGGTTGGGTGTCCAGTGAAGCAGCAGCAGTCTCAGACAGAGCTTCGCAGCCGGGCACAGCGGGGCACAGCCATCCATCATCAGATGACCAGATTTGGTTGCTTACTGATGGTTCATCATGATGAGTTGATCATGATGATGATTTGGTTCACCATGATGATGGTGAAAACCATTCTGGTTGATACACCAAATGTTGATTACTGTTGGTTTGTCATGATGAATAACTGGTTAATCATGGTGGTGAATTGCTGTTGGTTTATCATGATGGTTCTTTGCTTGATGGTGAATACTGTCGGTTGATCATGATGATTTGGTCGATCAACCAGAAGTAGCATTATCCAACAAAATGTAATCCATGATCAACCAGACAACCATGATGGATAATCAAGAGATATCAAGAGCAATCATAATGAACAGTCATTAATTTGACTGGTTTATTCTCAATGATTTTAAACCATAAGTATTAACTATTGTTGACCACTGGTTCCTGGTCAATTGTCATTGATCACGGTGGTTCCTGGTCAATTGTCATTGACCATCATGATTAATTATTGATATCATTTACCCGTATTGATGTGTGCAAGTGTGAGCCATGCGGGTTCTAAACTATTATTATTGGTAATCATTTACGATGGTAACTAAAACCCCATGATCCTTTTTGATCATTGAGCATCATTACACATCACAATCAGCCATCACGAATCATCAAGAGTAGATAAAAAACCCTTTGCACAAAACCAAGTGACTAGCAGGAGAGCTATTCGCCATCATCTTCGTGCAAAGGTCAGGTCACCAGGGTAACCTTGCACGTTGCACAAATCCATCCAACCCGCAACCATTTAACAGCTCATAGCCACCTAAGAAATGACAGCTGTCGGAACCCAGGCAAGGAACGAGGCAAGTGTTAATATACATATATATATATATATATATACATATATATTTATTTATATAGGTGAGTTCAATTTTAAACATGTCGGTCACCTATCATCAACCATTGCTAAGCTTATAGTCATCAATATGTTCCATGATTGACCATCAATTGCATACAGGAACCATTATAAACGTTTTGATTTGGCTACCAACCTATCTATTTTCTATTCAGTGTCATCCCCTACGTGTGCAGAGTTCCCATATTTCGCTCCGATGCACCAGCCCAACAATACCATTCTCAATTGTCATTAGTTCATCGTTGAGTGACCATAGATGAATATGAATGACCAACTGGTAAACCCGTCATCATGAGCCATTAACCCATCAAAACCCTTTATCATGAGCCATCAGTCGCCATCAGTTCAAGCCAGTCGCCCATCAGTTCATTTAGTTTTTACATTTATTACCCACTATCATTAATCATTATTACTTATGACCCATTCTTACCACTTATTGATCATTATCAACACTTGTTAACCATTATTAACCAGCGCTAAGTACATGACTATCAATCCAACCAGTTCCGGGCCCCTGGTCGACGTTGGAAACGGGTCCCGAGGCGGACGCCTGGAGTGAGAAACACTTCGGGCTGCCGGGGTTTCAAAGCCAGCGCGAAAGCCCAGCGCGAGCAGTCAGATCCGTTGGACAAGAAAGAGGGAGAAGTAGACAAGAAATATGATAGATGTATATATATACATATAATAATACATATAATAATACATATATATATATATATATCAATTTTTACATATCCATGAATGATAACTGCAGTGCCAATCCTTGCTGGCGATTATGTATCATGGGTTGCAATACGTTCGTTTGATGATGACTTTCCAAAGAGTTACCAACCACCGAAAACTCTGGTTGGATGGCAATTATTGTGGATTCCACTACCGATTGGTAGAGTTCATTGTGATCCACTGCGGAAATTGTAAGGACATCTTTGCCAGGGTCCTTGTCACTCCTGCGTGTAGTAGTGGAAGCCGTTTGAATTGTTGTTGTTGTTTTTTGGTCGGTGATTGTCATCCTGTTCAGACATTCTGCATCAGCATAGCACTGAGAAGTGTTGGCTCTTGTGCTGTATCATTCGCAGTGATTATTATCAATCGCAGTTGAAAGGAATCCTGCAGAGAGTCAATGAACTCCGGGGAATCTTGTGAGAAGCCATTGATCTCAACTGTTAAAGGATTTGTTTTCATCTTATTAGCTACTCCTTCCCATCATCAACCATTGTGGGTCCTTGTGGGCGACTACGAACTGTTTGGTGCAGCAAAACAATGTTGCTGAAATAACGGGTCTGGTTGTTGAAAAGATGTTCATGGCGTAGGTTCCTTTGGACACATCGCCAGTGTTGGCCACCATGTTGGAACAACCGATGAAAAATAGTTGTAGCCAAGACAGATTGCCAATCAACCAAGCAAGCAACCAACAAACCAATTAAGTGAGTGATTGGGGGGCGACTGGTTGTTATCGCCAAGCCTATCATTGATACAAGGTTGTTTCCCCTATTCAGTCAAGTTGCTTCTTAACTAGCATAATTATGGATAACTACCAGTTGTGGTTTATATGTAGAACTACAGTTCAATGGCTTATTATCCAACTGATATCGAGGGGGCACCGGTCCCCTGGACCTTGCGATGTATAGAGTGATGTCAATCCAGGGGACTGGTTTTGTTGCTTTTGAGAACAGCTACCCTGTGTCTAGGTAAATTGATATTTGTAGTTGCGATATGGTAGCTGTCACATGAATTGATGGCAGTTAACAAGTTGCTAATTCTCATCCTATGAATATAGACATGGTAGATATCACATGCTCCATAAACCCAACTTTGTAGGTGTAACCAACCACTTACCTTGGGACGTCGAACCTGGCCAAGGAGCAGCAGAGGGCAGATGCGCACCATGGGCAGCATGCAGGCAGGGATTTTTGGTTGCTTCCAGGAATCCTAAGCTGGTTTCATGCTTCATATATATTTTTTTAATAAATACATATTATGATACATGGTGTCATATGTCTTAAGTGTTTTACAGTAAATACAAACGTATTCCTGTATATGATTAATTACTACTATTATTAGAGACTACCTGATGTTGTAGTTGCAAATCTATGTGTGATTATTAGAGACTACCTGATGTTGTAGTGCCGCTACTCCTGCCACACAAGGCACAACACACGTGCCTCTGACTTACGCAAAGCAGGCGAGAATCGTGAATTGGAATCCCTTGGTGAACCCCACGTGCACCTATGGGGGGCAGTGGTGGCCTACGTCATTGAGAATGGCAAGATTTCCGAAGATGATAAGCAAGTCTTGTGGCAGCATTTGCAAGAAAGTGAGCCGAAGAAATTAGAAGAGACCGTGTTTTGCAAAGTGCAAGAAATGCTATGACTCCAAAAAGATGCGGTTCGTTTTTTGCACCGCCCAGCAAGTTGAACAAATTTTGAAAGTTGTGATTGGTGCCATGGTTGGAAGGTGTTGTTCTCAAACGTGGGGTCGCGCCACGAAGTGGCAATGACCCTGAGATTCAGACCGATTGGTCGAGGATGCTTAGTTGGGCCCTTTTGCTTTTTCAGGTAAGTTCCCTGGCAGCATGGCAGGCACCGCGTGGCTTGTAAAGCTGGCGTGTATTCTTGCTACTGTAGGGGCAATGCCCGCGAATCCTGCAAGGGCGGGAGAGCGGCCTGGAAATGCGTGGTGGAAACGACCTCCCACTTGGCCATGAAGGTTTCATTTCAGACAGCCGCCAGTGTGTGTGTGTGATGATTAATGTTTATTTTTATCATTTTCATTTTAAAGATTACCTGATGTTGTAGTTGGAAATCTATGTATAATTGCATATTCGCAGTTCAGGGTACAGCTCAGGGCTTTGGGCAAAAACAAACCCTCGAAGATCAGGTCATTCCCTGAAGATTTGTTTGATTTTTAATAGTGCAGTGGTTGTTTTTTGTTGATGCCTATAGGCTATCATGAATGGCCTCTTTGGCTCACAGCCCATGATTGCTCATGATTGTTGAGTCACCTGAGGCACCCAATAATCAGCCCTAGTCCAATGGCTGGATCAAGACAAAACACAGGTTTACAACCCCAGCTGTTATTGACAACAGGTGGAGAACCGGGCTGAAAATCCATAAATTGTTGACTAGTTAATCTTTGCTGGGGTTACTCCGGTTGTTTAATGGCCCCAGTTATAACCTAGTTGTTAATAATCAGTTATCAACTCAGTTATGCCAATTGTTGTTACCCCAGTTGTTAACAGGTAAGTAGCCCCAGTTGTAATGGCTATCAGGGTTACTCCACCACGAGCTTTGTAATCTAGGACAAGGTGGTGGGCAGTTGTCGGTTCACCCAGATCCTGTACTATGGAGAAGGGTCCAACCGTTTCACTTTTGTAAGAACAGTGGTAGCGGTTTTTCCCACCTACTTGGCATGATAAGTTTGAATTTGACCGGTGATTTTGTTGGGTTGAAACCTGTAGCAAACGTGTTGCGAACAATACCCTCTAATATCAATCATCATCATCATCATCACCATCATTGTCGTCATCATCATCACCATCATCACCGTCATTGTCATCATCATCACCGTCATCACCATCATTGTCATCATCATCATCATCACCACCATCATCATCATCATCACCGTCATCACCATCACCATCACCACCATCATCATCATCAACATCGATCATCATTAATTACTAACAACCATTGCTGATCACTACTAACCATTCTCAATTGTTCTCAACTATGGCGATGACTTCAGAGGTATGTTCATCGGTTGACTTGCGCTCGGCCACAGCCCCACCCAGCAGGCAATCCTGAAACCCCATGGTGAAATTCGACACCAGGACTAGCTGCGTCCTCACCTGGCGTCGAACCAATATGATCAGGTCCATAGGTCCATGCCAAGCATACCAGATCTCATCGCTGGTTGTTCAGTGACTGCCACTAAATCACTATCAAGACTTGGCATTGACTTGACCATTATCAACAAACAACTGACCCTTGTTAATAGCATCCCAGCACCCAAGCGTCCCAGTATCAATTTTCAAGATTTTAGAATATGTTGTTTTGTGTTTGATGTTGGGATATTTTTTGATACTGGTGAACCAGTGATGGGTGGCAATCATTGGAGATCTATTGAATGTATCATTGAGAACATATATACATGTACTGGTGATTTCAAATTGCTAGCCAGCAATAGTCAACAACAACAAACAACCATCCACAGTAATCAGTGATGAACTAATGGTAGTTAATGATAGTCAACCACATCATAGGGGATGACCGCCAGCAGTACAGGCCACCCCAAACCATTGTGGATAACCCAACAACAGCGATATCCAGGATTGTGGGAACGACCGCCGCTGTGGGTTGGTCTTTAAAGGACAGCTTTAATGATTACAAGCTGCTATTGTAGTCAGGACAGATGACGACAGTGAAAGTTGAAGTGACATGATATGATTTTTTGGTGATGACGATGATTACTATCACCTTTGCGCACAAGCATGTAAGATTTGCAAGATACATCAGTATATTTACATATATACAGTATATGTATGTACACACATCCCTGCTTTTATGTATACATCTATATATAGATAATTTGTTTACTTGGCTAACAACCAACTTATCAGATCCTACTTTGGTGATGTGACTGTGGTTGATGTGTAAATTGCACTCCTGCATGCAGTATGAGGCAAAAACGGGTCAGCGAATCAATGTTCCACCAACAGTTTTGATGGCAGCAGCATGCAGCGCATTTTCAAGATCAGTTCTCACCAATGCAGTGAACCGGTCATGGAGCGGTATTATGCGATCCTCGACGTTTGATCGACCATCAGAGAGTCATCCCCATGATCGACCATCACCAACCAATATCCGAGCAGCCTTGGCCTTGACCTTTGCTTGACCATGACTCAAGCACTATTAAACCCATCAACAGTGTCACTAGAAAGAAACATACTTGGATGTGCACCACCACTTTGTAAATGGTCACTAGCCATGGTTTCTAAGGGTTATAACCTACCTTACAGGCATAAAGTATTGATTGGTGGGTTAAACCATCCAAACCCATGGTTCCCCGTTTATCAACCATTGAGTGCCATTAACCCCCCTGACCTGTAAATACACCAATCCTTGGGTGATCACACCATCACTACAGGACTCACACTTGTTATGTACTCAATTTGAATTAATTCTCCCGGCCTCGGTCATGCCATGGCTGCTACCCACCCAGCGCGCGTGGAGGATCGCTGTAGTGGCTGCGCTCGTCTCTCTGAGTCGGAGACCTTGGGCGAAAAGGCGCCGGAGCGGTGCAAGCGCGGCAGCCCAGGGCTGCAGGGCACAGCGGCGCCATGGTGCTGGTGGTGGTGGCGATGGAGTGCTGGTTGAAGCAAGTGATCATGAGATGTGAGTAGTTCATAGTAGTAGTTCATAGTTGAGTAGTTCATAGCAAGTGCTGGTTAAGATTTGAGTAGTTCATGGTAGTTCTAGAGGTATGAGATTGGCACAAATGATCACTGATGATCACTGATGAGTTTTAGCAGTCTGAGTAGTTCAGCAACTGATCAGATTGCCACAAATTCAGCCAATTAGTGCGAGTAGCATCGACATAGCCATTCGTGACCTTTCTAGTGGCTGAGGGTGAGGGAATGGGTTGATGTGGATGGAGATTTCATGATCATCATGACGCGAATGGCAGATGGAATGATCATTTTCATGGATCAACTGAAAGGTGGTTAAAAGTTAGTGATTGGCGGTTGCCAAGGATTGCATATCATCAACCAGCTAGTCACTTGTCAGTTTTCAGTTGTTTGCGGTTGGGGTTTGCGTGTCATTCACTAACTTATAGTGATTGGTTGAGTGGGTGATGGATCATGGTGTATCAAACACATGTCTACCAACGATCAATGATCGCCCACAACTATCTCTATTTGGTGGTTGAACAGCCATTTTTGAGATGGTCACTTGAAGCAGCAATGGTTGATCAGTCCCAATATTGGTCGGGCATTCCGAATCATTCCCTATTTTAGTTGGTCATTCCCACTATTTCCAAGACATGGTTGGTTTCACCACATTGGGTTGGAAACGAACCGTGTTTGTTTCAATGCATCCACTTAAGCTTTGAGCACTTAGATTGATAGACTGAACAGAACTACGGGAGCAATAAGCTACCGACGGGAGCTTTTTGCTTGCCACTACCAGGGGTGGTGGTGTGAACTCTGAGGTTAAAGGTTACAAGGCAAATGGTGGGTTGGTTGTGGAGTGGACTGAACCCTGTCACACTGGAAGGAAAACCCTGAGCAAGAAATGTCGATCGCCATCAACAAAACTGAGATGTTATAATATGGACATGTGTTTAATCACATGAATGATGTGGTTGGGGCAAATCTCTTTTTGACATGTTCTGAATACGTACTGGATGTTCATCCCAGTGAATGCAACTAGCCTACAACCCTGCTAAAATGTGTTTTATGATGAAGTCTAGTCACAGTAGTCATGACGACGTAATGGGATGAACTACGAAGCGTTAATTCTCAGTATTCTGGCATGAATTGTGGGTGAAATCTTCAATCTCCCCATTTTCGCATCAGAATCAGATGATGATAAATCTATATAAATTTGGCGTTTTCAGGTATCTTGATTCACACAACCATCATCTGGTTTGATACTGGCTTAAGAATAGCTATTTGTCGGCATACTTGTGGATTCATAGAGGTTGTCAACCACTGGTCCGGTTCGACCCGCCATGGAATCATGGAAGTGGGGTTCCTCCTACGAAATCTTCAGCGAAGGCCATGGACATGCATGGAATCAGCTGCACAGATTATCAACAGTAGCCTCTGGTATAATCACCTGGAAGCCAAAAAATCACGATTTTGTTGGTAAAACCATATCCAGATTGGTTTACTAGAGTGTATCCAAGTGCTTCCATATTTTTTTCAGTGGTTGGAGGCTTTATCGGTTTACCACCATGAACAGTACCAATCCTCAGGATCCAAAACACATTCATCGCGCGCTTCATGACTCAGACGAGAGCACTTGGGAGCTATCCCTTCTTCTGATACCTCAGGTATCAAGAGATACCTCAGGTACTGGTATTGTGGCAAGAGATACCTGAGCTATCCCTTCTTGATAGCCACTCAGGTATTGTGGCAAGAAGAACTACGGCTATCCCTTCTTCTGAGCTCGGAGCTGCTGCACGGCCGCGGATCAGTGGCTTGCACTGCCTGGTGCTGCTTGAACATCAAAGTTGAAAAGAATGCTGGAATGGTAGCTCAGCAGGTCCGTATTCAGAAACCACCACTACTTCTATATGATCTTACAATTAGCTAATCTTTGTTTTGCCAACAAACACGTGTGGAATCGTTGGTATATGGATCTCCCATGAGTTTGAAGGCGGATTGGACGTGGATGGGATGCTGATTGATAAAGCTGAGTGACCGAAGCGGGCGCTGATGGTGTGCTTTCGTTTGTTTTGTCCATTGGAATGTACCGTGCAGCTTCGGCTTTTGGATTAAGCATTCACTTGGGATGTCATGTTCAGAAGATATGTTACCTTCGAACTTCGAACCAGGGGCTTTCCGAATAGAATTGTTATTGCCAATGATTTTGGATCCTCAATGATTATGACCTGGTGGGTGTCTATCAGCGGTTGTGTGTGCTGAATGTTTCCCTACTCATGATGATGCCATTCATGGACACAGTCACGCTTGATTGGTGGTCTACACTGGATGCGACAGAGGTTGGTCCATTGTCGTTGATGTTTGAAACAAGAGCATATCTAGGCAGATGACAGTTGTTCCTGCAATACCAGGCAAGCCGAATTTTGAGCTATCACGTTGAACAAGAAGATCGGGGTCGCGTGTGCTGAGAGGAGCCTGCAGAAGCCAGATTTGCGGTTCAAGACCCCTGGTCACATAGTCGCCTCAACTGATACCAGTGGGGCAGTGGCAAATCCGCGAAAGTCACCCGGCAGAACTGTGTGGGGATCTTGTAACATCATTAACATCCACTATCCTGGTTTACTTCCAATGAATGTTTTTGCCCGTTTGTGTTCACAGTAGGACGGTTTCTCTTGCTGACACCCAAAGCTAAGCGGCTGGTGAATTGTCGCAGTTCAACCTGGTGTTTGGTGACCCACAAGACCAGAGACTGCAAGGAATCCATGCTGGTTGGTGGTTTAAACATCTTTTATTTCCTAGTGATTCTTAATAGATGGTTGGCCGACAAGCATATTTTTCATGACGGGATGGTTCAACCACCAACCAGCATGGCTTTTGGAGCTCCAACTTCTCACATTTCAAGTACTTCGTAGGCTCTTCTCAGCCACTTGGAGGTCACATGAACCTTCCCATCGGGGTGTCCCTCAGGGACAGCTGGTCGTTCGTTGGTTTTTGGGGCTTGGTCTCCCCAGGGAATTGAATTGGGAGCAGAGCATCTTGTGGAACCAAGGACAACATGAACCCCCAAGCAACAACGAAATCTGTGCGAAAAGGCGTTCCCATGGGTCATCAGCAAGCTGTCCAGCTTCAAGCTTTAGCTTCTGCGTTCAGTTTGAAGGAAGAATCCACCATCGGATGACCAAACCGTGAGTTCCCAGCACTACACCAGGACCGCTGAGGCCGGAAGTTCCATGACCGGGTCATGGGGACCGATGATTGAGCTACAAAAGCTGGCCGCAAGATCCTGACAGACTTGACAGAGTAGATCCATTTGCATATTTTTGGATACTGGTGATTGCTTAGATATGGTGTAGCACTAGTGCTTAGTGTTGGGTATTGGTGGTTGATCTAGATTATTAATTAATAAAGAAATGATGACAAATGTTTGAACACACGCACAGGCAAAACTGTATAAATATAGTTTTATATATATATATATAGGATAGTGATCTATTGTTATCATATCTATAGTTGTATACCATATTGTAAGTATGGCTAGAGTATGTATTGGTTTGTTGATTTGCTGATGGTGTATGAATGCTTTGTTGATAGTTGATGGTAATGATGAACCTGTGGTTGCTGGTTGATGGTTTCAATATGATTTGCTATGCTCAATCATACTTGGGGATGATGACTTTTTATCAACAAATATATTGTTTGATGTGACAGCTAAGTATAAACATCCATAAACCAAATACTCTATTAAAAATATGTAGCATATAGCCACATTGGTGTAGAATGTCAAGTTGGACCATGCTCAAGCTTGGTAACCGATGCAAATAGTGAAGGTAAATCTAAGGTGAAAGATATTCTACCTACTCCTTGAGTCCAGATCGCCATGCGGTGAAGCAGTTTGTCATCTCATCATGTTGTTGGGAGGCGTAACGGGCATGCTGACCCAAGGTCATAGACCCAAAGTAACACATGGTTTCTCAAAGTGCGGGCACCTCAAGAAATGATTGTACATTACATGATTAATGTACTGGATGGATAACTGGGGGTACCCCTATTTTGAGAAACACCCATGTGCATGTTTGCTTTTTTGCTCCGCTTCGACCGCCTAGTTGTGTAGATGATCTATGGATGCGTCCTTCGTTTTTCGGATGTGAAAACTGGGCTCCAAGCACCTTCTTGAGAATGACTGTGAATCAACCATGAAGAAGCAGTCGAGCTGGGGGCACCCCTGCTTTGATTCTGATGAGATACCATTTGCAATCGATCCATAGAAATAGCCTGGTCACTACCAACCGTGGGTTAAGCAACCATGATCTCTATAGTTATCCTAACCCTGGGAACAAAAGAACAGTGTGTGCATAGTTCCCATTCACCAGCCCTCCACCGGGATTGATTGCAGTCCCGTGCCTTCAACGGTGCGGAACAGTGTGAAGTGACCCTCTCATTGGTGTTTCAAGGTTGATTTAGCTGGTAAGTCAGACACTTATGCGGGTATGCGCCAAAATAGTGGCACCCCCAAAACCGATGGTTTCCTAATAAAGTTGTCATTTTTGGGTGGATTATTGGTTGCCCAACTTTGGCACATACCGATACCCATGTAGATGATATTTGCTATTTTGACTTACCTGGGGAATTATACCTGACTGAAATGACTAAATACACTTGGGTAATTGGCTAATCAGATATGGTTCACTGAATTCTATCGTGGGCGCTCTTGTGCCTTGCCCCTATCCAGCTCCATTGCCGATTGGGCTTCCCCTGTGCTCATCACTTGTTCGAGTTGGAAACCATGGGGGATTCCAGTGAACCACTTTCAAGGAAGCTATGACTGGTTGGTTTACTGTATGTTGGTTAATGGAGGCCATTGCATCATGATTATGATCGGAATTGTATCATTTAGTTGCTGTAATATTGGTTTACGGGTGCTGGATTGAATTTGGCTCAAAGTTTACATGTTGAGGATAAACTGGTTACGAATAGCTCATGATATCAGGATCTAGTAGCAGGGCCACTCGTACCACTAGGAGCGGCCACCAGTAGCAGGAGGCCCTTTTCATTCCAGGAGCCTCCAGGTTTTGTGAGTCATGGTGAAGTCACCAAGGGCGCACATCAACAAAGATGGCTCCGACATTGTCATGCTTAATTCTGTTTAATCATAACTTACCATCATCAAACATCATGCTTGTTACATTTATATTTAGGTACTCATGATTAAATGCTTGACCATCATTCACCAACATGATGAACTAGCTTCAAAGCTGTTCAGTCTGCCGGGATCAAATCCACACGTACCGTGCCTCCCTGTGGACATTCATACTGCAGGGCTCAACACATGGAGAAGCGTGGATAAAAAAGAACGTGTGGTTTGCATCGTGGTTCATCCTCATGAACCATGGTCGATGATATAAGATGGCTAATCAACCACAGCCACAGCCTATTAAGCCCATCAGCTAAATTAAGCACAGCCTTTTTATGAAATGCGTTGTTTACCAGTTGTGAAAGTCACAATCTTATTTTGATATATGTATTTGTAGAGATATATGAACCATAGCACCAGTTGTGAAATGAGCTGTTAGCCATATATGCTTGTGACATTGGATGACGGTGGTGGCAACCATTGCAGTCAGATGGATGACCTCAACCCGCCAGACAGGACCCAGGTCACCTATCAATCGATGGATCGGATCCCATGAGTTCACTGCGGTGACCGGGGCCCTAACATCCCTGATTTTTGCGTGCGGTGACCGGGGCAAGTGTCCTTTCCCTACAAGGTGGGCCCCGCCTAGTTATAAGTTGGTTAATAAGCCATTTAGCTATGGTTATATCTACCACAACTAGTAGTTACCCTAGTTATGAGCCAACTTAGCTAACTTAGGGGGCCCACCTTGTACTTGATCATACCGGTCTTAATCAGGGTGTTCAACCTGTTTCAAAGATACTGATGACCCTAGTGTATCACTCACCTATCACTGGGTTGAAATTGAGTCATTTCCGTTTCCAGATTGGTATCTCCAGTCATTTTTAATCAATGCCAGCAATTCTACTATAGCTCTACTACCCACCTTGTATAATTGTGTTATGTCTCTCTTTGAAAAAAAAAATATATACTCTATGGGTGATGTTTCAGCAATGGATAGTTGGTCATCTACCAGATCCAGTTGCAATGCGCGGTATGTGTAGACCAGCAGCAGCATGATACACCACAGTACTAATATGTTGCTGGTGAAGTCAAATTACTTTTTGGCAATAAACAACTTTTGGTGAAGTACATTAACCAATGATGTTGTTGGTGAAGTATTGCTAATTATATTGGTTTATTTACATTCGATGTTTGTGTACTATGAACTTACTTGTTGGCGTTGTTTCCTCTCTTGTTTATGCAGCTATATACTTCTCTATTTGTGGTTTCTCAAAATTGGGACCCCCAAAGCTATGGTTGGTTTATCATCGTACATGGTTAGTAGAGGAGCATAACTGGAGGTCATAAACCATTATTTATCAATAATCATCCTTTATCAGCCACCATTGATAACCATTTTGAGCAGTCAACCAACCAGTTTCGGGTCGTTGGTTGGTTGGTTGGTTGATTGCTAAAAACCAAGACTATCAGCAAGCATAAATGGTTGGTTGATTTCACGTCCACCAACCCTATTGACCATTATTGGGGGTGGTTTAAAGCAATCAACTAATCACCATTCAGAAACTACCCTCATGAATGACCAACCATTGAACAACTATTTGGTGGTTTCTCAAAATAGGGGTACTCCTACATCATCCAATATTAACCATGTATGGTAATAAACCAACCATTTTTGGGTACCCATATGACTTGAGAAACCACTATTTCAAGAAATTATTGTTGGTTCATATTCCCCTTGAAATTGGTTGGTTAAAATTGACCCATAGCCATCTAATGATGGATAATGATATCTAATATGATATCTAGTGATATCTAATGATGGTTCTGGTGGTGCTTGGTGGTCCATGACCATGGGTCAGCATGCCATTGAACAACTACCCTCCAGCAAACTAACCTGAAGGTGGAAAATCCACTATTTATAATGGGTTCACCAATAAAAATGGTGATTTTCAGCTTCTAGGTTAGTTTGCCAGAGTGTATTTCAAGAAACCACCATTTCTATCGTCATGTCTGATTCGCCGCATCCTGGGCCAGGCGCTTCCCTGAAACAGTGGGGGAGCTTCTGGCTGCAACTTTCAAGGCGCGGGGGGGCCGAACGGCAGCGGCGTGGCATGATCGTACCCCGTTGATCTGTCAATGATTTCTCTTGTGGTTGGCTTGGCCAGTAGGCATTGTTGAATTTAGTCTACATTTATAGTCCTATGAGTTTTTCTAGTACTATTGACAATTGATCATTTCATTGAATGCTAGTGGGTGTCTATTTTGTTCAGATAATGATTAAGTCTATGATTTTGATTTAGTGATAGTGAAGTACTAAATGTATAGTTGAGCAACGGCACTGATAATCGTTGGCCAGGAACAACAGCCTATCATACTGTGTAACGACTTCTGGGGTTGATCGTTCATCGCGGTTGATCATTAATCATACTGGATGTAGCGAACAACAGATGTATGCAAATCGACTATTGGCTACTAAATCTTTTTCCCAAGCCTTCCCTCTACCTGTTTTCGGTAAACTGGAAATTTTAGGGCACCCTCATTTTACGGTAGGGTATCGTGTGTTGAGCTGTGACTGTGCGCATTTGCATCTCACGCATTGGCATTCCGAGACTCGGCACACCTTTCACGGTGGGGTACTAACAGGCTGAAGGTTAAAAAGGTTGTATCATTCGAGGGAACTGCAAGCCGCTTTTGGTTGATATGTTTCCTTAGTTTGTTGGAACTTGTGCTTTCAAACCTCGCGAAAAATGGGGGTTAAAGATCAGCTGCGATCAACAAGATGATGGTTTTAATCAATTTTCTTCTTTGGTTTTGGCAACCAACCATGGTTATAGCGGTGATAGTTCGAGACCACCTTGTAGGGTCATTTCTTATGATTATGTCCCAGTTCTAAGCAGAACTGCACATCAAAGTACTATAGGGTCCGCAAGCTGATCAGCTTGTTGGGCTTCCACAATCCTTGGTGCAGAACCATAGTATCAACCTCGCAGGCTTATGCATGTTGTATCCTAAGATATCCAGAGTGTAAATGAGTTTCTCGTTTGAACATAGAATACCAAGCCAATATAACCAATCATGGTTTGTTAGAACAACAGTCTATAGGTCCCCCCACACTGACCAGTATGGATAATCTCTTTCTAGCTGATTCACGGGAGTGATTATCTCTTTTTGTGCAATATTGGAAGTCTTTCGACTATCTACCTGATTTCATACAGATCTTTCATACTGACCATTCTGAAAAATCTCTTTCTGCGAAAATCACCTGTGCCAGGAGTGGCGATTTGTGATTCGGCGGCTCTTTTTGATGGCCTTCTTCTTCATTTGGATCCGTGGCTGGAAGGTCATCTTCAAGTCTTGGATCCTGTATCAGTCTATACACACACATGCATATATATATATATATATGCACATGACGGGAACGACAGATGAGTGTGTGGCGACGGCGAACGTATGGTTCTGCGGGTATATATATATATATATTTACACATGTCTCACGTTCATATAGATATACTTGTATACATGTAATGTGTGTGTGCTAGAATTAATCTACTTTATATGTTAAATATGAATAAAACTATGTTGATGATTCTGAATCGATGATATCGAAATCACACGTAGATTCCTGTTTGTGTCCGGCCATGCAGCACGACCATGTGCGGTACTGCACCATGGTGTGGAGGGTAGAGTGCATACCTTAACTTGTGGCTTTCTTATGCACAGTGACCGTTCGGGGTGGGGGAAGCACAACCCACAAAAGGAAGAGGCTCACTGCCTTTCAGGTTGGGGTTAGCGCATGGTATTTGCTGCTGTCGATGACAGTGGGTGCCAAGACCTGGTGGTTCATGACGGTCTTTTGAGGGTCAGCAAGAGTATATTACAATGCATACGCAATAATGCAAACAATGCATATATTGTCGAATAGACATGTTTGTAATTACGTGACTTCTTAGATTCACTTCAAACGGTTTAAGTTTGTGGCCATGGCATTTTCAAGTCGTGTTACTGTAGGTTTCTGTATGAGAAGTGTCATGAGTTCGGAGGGCCACTACCGTAGCACTCTCTGTGATTGACCTCCCCACCACCGAACTGAACTTGCCCGATGTCACTGCCACTGAGCACCAGCAAGTTATTATCTCAAGTGTTCACATGGTCAACTGTAGTTCAGATACCCTCACCTATCACGCGTTTTGGTCAGCCGCTATTTCCTTAGGTTGAAGCTATAGATAGCTCTAGGGTCTTCCGCTGGTCGTGATATTCCATGGTGTCACCAGTCCAGGTTTGGTTACCCAGGACAGCCCAAGCCCCGATCTGACAGCGGTGGCAGCTCTGCGGCCCAGGATGTATACACTGGCGGAGCACTACTGCATCCAAGAGGGTAGCATCGACAAGGTGCGAGCACGGGCATAGCTATGGTCGACGACTTGTGGTCTATCCTCTCTCAGCCTTAGGCATACCTTCGTTGTTTACCTAGGCATAGCTTCATTGTTTACCAACTCAGTTTGAAGATGACATGGTGGCAATTTGGCGCGGCAGGGGTGCTCTTTTGGGGTCCGGTCTGATGCAAAGAAAAGCAGCATCATAATACAACGTGATATTTTCCCAACCAAAACATCACCAAACATCATTCTACACAATTCCAGCCCGTCCCAACCATTGCTATCGTGAAGGGCTGCTGCAACCTGGCAGGAAGTGAAGATCTTGCTTGTGTTCACAGCTCCCTTGATGAGTGTTTCAGTCAGCCAGCGGTTCGGAGCTCAGAGCAGCCAGGCAATGCTGTGGTTTTCATGGAAGAATGGAGACCTGGTGCCTGGTGCTTGGGAGTTCAGCAGCGGTTGGGGGTATCCTTGTAGGCCCTTTAAGGGGGAACCAGTTGGAGCTGTCAGGAGTGCCCTGGAGGTGGTCTTTTGTTCTGTATCTACCATGACACGAGTGCGTGGCGGACCAGGGTTTCATGTTACAAGAGTCATTGTCCTACGCAAATTCAAGGCATTGCATGTTTTTTTTTGTTTTTTCCGGCATTGTCATTGGGTTCCCATCAACCGGACTTCAAGACTGAGATGGCAGAGCTGTAGAATAGCGTTCTCCATTTCTCGCTGGAAGTCTCCATTGATCGCCATCAGGTTCCACCGCGGCATTCAGATGATTTGGCACACGCCTCACAGGCAGGGTCCCCATGGCTGCTCTCCATGGCAGCAGTGACTTTTGGGAGATGACCCACGTCACGTCAGCCGGGTGGGAGCCTTCCTTGTGTTCCCAGGTGGCGCTACTTTCAGATCTTTGGATTTTTTGCCATATTGTTTTACCTGGCCTGGAAGCTCAGTGGCTGATTTCACTCAACGCACGGAGGCTTGAGCCCAACTGGCGGCCGCCCCCCTTGAACGGCTAGTGGATCCGATCCGAAGGGCGCCCGTTGAATCGTTTGTTGCTGGGTGGTTTTGTGGTGTTTTTCGGCGTTTGGTTTGCTGGTTGATGTCGCTGCATCTCAGCACAGTGCGTGAATGTGTGTGCATTCTTTCGGTTGATTGCAGTTTAGGCAGAATTTGGGTGTATATATATATATATATATATGTTTATATGTTTTTTTTTAATATATATATATATTTACATATTTTTACATATATGTTATATGTTTACATATATTTTTATTTATATTTACGCACATAGACAGGTAGAGTTGCGGGTGCCTGTCACATGTACTTACTTTCTATGTTCATACACTTATTGATATCACAGACAGCGTTACTGTATTACCAACCAATTATACAGACAAAAAAGGGGAGCAACCATATCCAACTAATTTCATCTAGTCGTAAATACATACATATACATGTATACACAAAAAATAGATATATGTATACATTTTCATGAAGGAACAACAAATGCTTCTATATAATGATATGATATAGAACATATGTAGTTTTCTGTCACAACGGTCTTTGGTCAGGTCCATCTTGCCTTCATGGGGCGAGCTTTCGTTATTAGTTGGCACTCGTGCCAGTACTCTTTCTGGGTCCCAGTACATCACTATTGTTGTGTGGATTGCCATCAGATAAGATAGTGTATGGCAAAATAAATCAGATGTGCCATCAGTAGATCACTTGCGTACTGCCATCATATTTTTTGGTGATTGTTTTTGGGGCTTTTCGTTGCCGTTGAGCTGGTTTGTCCTTTTTTGTGAATTTGGATTTCAACCAATAGACTTAAACCTCTTTTTTTGGGGCTATGCAATTCATAAGTAGGTTTCCGTGTTCCGATTTATCCTAAAGGGATGCAGTTCCAGATTGATAGCCTGTAGTATTTTGAATATTTCATTGTGTTGTTTTTTTTTCTCAAGGGGCATCAATGCTGCTATTCAGCTTAGATACCACTCAGTCATAGACAGTCGTCTGCATTTATCGTCATTGGATAAGTTTTCATTTGTTAGTCAAGTGGGTATGTCCATGGATTACGTTCCCACCAAATCAACATGTTGGTTTCCCAACATAGCTTATCAAACATGATCAATTATTAGCCTATTAGCCATCCTCAAGCACAAGATATAATGTTCAGAAGCTATAGTATCCTACAGTGGTTGAAGCATAGTATCATGGTTATAGCATGGTTAATAGTGGAGGGTGGATACAGAAGATTATGTTGAAGCATAATTATTCGTGTATCCTCCCTTGACTATTCACCATCATAACCCCCTTGTACCATCGCCTCCTGGCCTCCCAGCATCTTTTTTACGGCGGGTCCCGGATCCCAGGTGTCTCTGAAAGCCTTTCAACCCGAACGCTGGGCTGCCTTAGTTCGAGAGCAGCCATGGTTGGCGTGGTTACATCAGGCGCGGCGCCACCAGGGTGCTGGTGGGCCATGGCCATGCCATGGCGGGCTCTGGTTGCTTCATCGAGGTTAGCTTGTTGGTTGAGGTTGGCTGGTTGAGCTCAGCTGGTTGGGCCTAGCTGGTTGGGCCTAGCTGGTTGGGCTTAGCTGGTCGAGGTCAGTTGTCTTGGAGGGGAATTCACCACAGCACCGGCTTCGCCGCTGGGGATGGCTAGGAGGCGGCTCGTCTTCCGCTCCTCGGATCTCTATGATATCCCCCTATGACGATAGCAGTGATCACCACGGTTGGTTGTTGGATGCCCCAGTTCAAGTTGGGGATTGATGTTGATGGATATCAATACTGTTCTGATGCTTGCAACTGTGAACAATTGGCTAAGTGAGCTATGGCATTCTTGTTGTGACTATTTCGGCAGAGTGGTACTACTGGAATTGGCAAGTTGATGTATGGTAACATTGGGATAGCAATTGTTAAATGATTCGCGAACCAATAGATTTGGTTCGGGCGTACTGCTATTGTTTGGGAGCGAAAAATGAAATGATGCGAGATGGCAAACTAGTCGATCAACACCAACTCAACATCATCAGTCAGCCAAGTGAGTGAGAATATGATCAAAGCCTTGATTTAGCCTGTGGTCACCATGAAACCTCGCGGTTTGCTAACCCCAATGATCACCAAGCCTCGATAAGGCTGGTACCCTAGCATGACCATCAGCTCGCCGTGTTCCCTGGAGGCTCATTACACCATCCACACGTCGGTTCTCGGCACCTTCGTTCTCTCTTGCGTCTCTTGCTTGTCGGGAAGCCGAGACGGCGAGACGGAAGGGGCACAGTTGTGGTGACGTGACGTGTGGCTGGGAGATCAGCATGACACGTGCTGAGAGAAACACAGGACCAGCCAGCAAAAGGACAGCGGTCAGAAATGACCTGCAACCGTTTGTGGTTCAATTTCTGTTTGGTGATCTTTTCGCGGAAGGGATATGTTATATACATGGTTGAGAGATGAATTTGAGAATGGGACGGTTAGGCCGGGCCCTATCTCGATGAGACCCCGCGCGATACCACCAGCCATTGGATGTGCACACGACTGCAATGACTATGGGAAGTATTCGATACTGTGACGTCAAGTCCTGCTCAGGGCCGTCAACGCCTCTTGGGTCATCAGGGGAACATAGGGCAATTGATCGCAGCACGAACGACAAAAAGTACCACTGGTCACAGTGAAATCAAGTAGCCGTGTGACCATCAAAAAAAGACTTACCTCAGCTGCCTAAGTGATTGGAAGGCCCATGTTCAAGAACCAGATCATAACCTCCAGCTGCCAGGGTTGTTTCTGGTAAAACTGAATGGCCACTGTTCCAACTTATCTCACGCCTGGGAGAGATCAGGTACCTGGCAACTGCCAGTGGTGTCATTTTCCTCTTCTGGAAAACCTCCCTGTGTTTGCCTCAGTTGGGGGAAGGGGTAGGCACAATGACATGGAAACATGCTGTAAATAGATAGATTTTTGTGTGAATTCATTGCAGGACGTACTAGTTACTGACCACACTTCATTCAAACAAGTTCTACAATGAATTATGACATCCTCGATAAGTTCCATGCCCATGACTGGATCATGTGCTGGCTCTTGACAATGTCACGCTAGTCATTTGCAATTTCCCTGGGCAGTGTGTGAAGATGCTCACCGGACATTCAGTGGTTTATTATGATGGAGGTGCGTTTGTGCCGATAGGAAGTATGCATGCGCACGTTTCTGCACATGGATACACAGAGATACACGGGGACTTCACAGATACACCAGCACACATTTATACATTTCATGTCTTTGTTGGATGCATAGTTAGAGGGATCAACAATAGGTCCATATGTTTTAGTTTTTTGCACAGAGATTTTGGTTTATGCTCCGCTCCAACAAAATACTGGTTTTGTTTGGTCCAGTCCAGCTCCACCTTACACAAACTTGCAGAAGGACCTTTTCGGCAGAGGCATCCGCCAGAGAACAGCCTAAGTCTGATTGTCGCATGTGTACGCATGTCGGCATGTATAGATGTACAAGTGACTGAACAGATTTATTTGTGTACTCTCCATATGCTCGATAGCACCCGCACCCTGATTATCCGCTTATGGACAAACATCCGCAGCAGTCAGTACCATTATGGAGACATATGGACACATTGGACACCCTGACAGGTTAATTGCAACAGTGGCAACTATATGCAACGGTCATGTCATTCGCTAGGGATGGGGACTTGATTTTGACGATAATTGCTGGAAGGATGGTAGCGATTTAGACCAGCCGAGAACGAGCCGTAGAGGCAGACTCAGCGAAGATATGGGTACAGGAAACTGCGTAGTGATACAATTGTCAACTATAGTGGTACATGTGTGCAGTATGTACATGTTACATTTATTTGTCCTAGGTACCAATAGTAAACCATTGCCATCACCACAGACATGTTTCGAAAATATGAATCTAGATCTAGCATTATTATCTATAACCATATTGAACCACTTAATCATCTAACCTAAAATGATCTAACCATATTGAACCACATCATCTAACCATCAAAAGCCATTACCGCAACCATTCGACGCCACGGTGCCAGTGTCGAGGCGTGTGCCTACCGTCGCCGACACCAATGTGGAGGACAGGGCGGCGGGGCAACTGCAGAGCGACACAGGCGTCGCGGGCGGCTGGGTACTGGTGATGGAATTGTGGAGCTTGCGGTGGATTTTGAGACGTTACCAGGTGAAATGGATATATATATATATATATATATAGATATATATATAGATATATATAGATATATATATATATATAAATATATATATATATATAGATATATATATATATATGGCTATGGGTCAATATTGATCAACCAACTAATAGGGGAATTCCACCAACAATACAAGGGAAAACAGCCTGGTTAATGGTGGGGAACCAGGGGGACTAAGGGTTTTGACCCACTGCCATATATATATATATATAATGATACCTTACCAGTGATGGTCAACTGATGGTTAAAACATATTACCCAATCAACTGATGGGTGATTGTCATCCATATATAATATATATTACCATGCCAAAGAAATACCCTGTGAATCCCATGGATGAAACCCAGGCTTTTACCATGGTGGATTTTCCAGCACAGCATCAGAGGACGCCGGATGGTGCATTGAAACCTGTCAGAACCGGAGCTATCTATGTGCTTAATTGCGTAGGTATCGATGTGCTTGCGTTCATCTAAACGCCAATGATTGTCAGTGTAGGTAATAGTTGTAGATACATATATGTATTTAGAATGTATAATATATACATGCAAACTGCATACGTGCTTGTACTGTATATGGTTTATATAAGATATACATGTATACATACTGTGTGGGTGCACGTTCTCATATGTGTCGCTATTTGCGCATTTGCATTGTATACATGAAGTAGTTGTGGAACGTATGCATTTTAGTAGTTGGCAAACACTTACTATATCATTGTTGATGTAGATACACATTTTTACATGTGGACATTTATATATTTCTTTACTGGTATATGTGCAGCTCACATTCAGTACCTAAGATGCGTGCAAATGCACGGATACACTATACCCAGCAGTACGTGGTGAAAATGGAGTTGTTGACTGATATTATTCTTGTAGTTAGAAGGCCTTTCGATTCTGGCAAGCAGTACCAGCACTCTTGTGACTGACCACAAGCCTCAATGGTATCTCTAACCCAAAGGCAAACTTGATTGTAGAAGATCCGTGTCGCGACGGTCGCCTTTCTTTCGCTGTGCGTTTTGTTTTTTTTGATACGAATTGGCTTATCCCATGGTTTAAAGAGGCTCATTCATGCTGGTGGTGTCGGCCTGCAGGTGAAACCAGGTAAAAAACCACCAATTCCAAGTAGTTCACGGCTTTGATAGGGCAGTGCCGTGTGCCAAGCGGAAGTGCTCAGGCTGCGAATGCGGTCTTTGCCAACTGGGCCTTTGTTTGGACAACACCTGCATGTAGGACCAGCAGGGCAACATACACAGCTTGCAGCACTGCGCATGTGTGTGTTAGCTTGCTGCGAATGCGGAAGGGAAACTCTGGCGCATGAAAGCTTGACAGGGTGCTCAAAGCTTGGAAGCATAGACTACCTGCCACCGCGTGATTACCTGACCACATCCCCTACATGAACAAATCAGTCTTTGTTGGGATGTTCATCTACCTCTCACTTATAGTGGCCCGCAGCCATACTACAAGCCGAAGAAAAAAAGAGTCTCAACAAAGTCATGTATCATGAAGTATCATGTGTCATGGTCAGCAGGGATCCTTTGAGTTGGGTACTTGGGGATCACCAACCAAATGCCATTTTAGTGCCAGTTTTGTGCTGTTTGATCATTCACCATGATCAGAACTTTGGGTAGGAATCATGAAGTCAATCATTAATCATGGTGATCCTGAACCATGTGGTGAAATCATGATGTTCATGAATTTCACCACTAATTATGCCATGTATCAATTGTTCTTAATTTCATTGACTACATCAAGCATTAGGTGTATCAATGATTAAGCAAGGTTTACCGACAGGGAGCATTGGTCAAGCATTCTTAAGTTGAGCCTTGATGGATCCTGTATAAGTTCAGCATTTCCTTAGAGGGCTCCCCCAGGGGTGAGGTCTTCCGTGAGAGATGAGAGGGCTCCCCCAGGGGTGTATGCTGCTTTTGAATCCTGAAGTAAGTTACATCTAGCCAAAACCTTGAGTATCCTGCTGATACACTACTGAATCGCATATATAAATAGATGTATATATGTATATATATTTAGTTATATTTATTTGACTATATATATATATGTTTATTTATGTATTATATTATATTTTATCTTATCTTATATTATATATTATTGTTTTTATTACTATTTATATATATATATATTTGTATGCAGTCAATCAAAACATTTTTTCATATGTGCGGTTGATGCTGGGCGTGCCACGGACTAAGACCTAGCGATCCATCGTTGGAGAGCCATGCGACCAGGGTGTCGCCACCACTGCATCGGCACCTCCCGTATCAGCCATTGAAAAATGTCCTGATTCCCATGCGAAGGTTGAGAAATGGCCATGGGTCAAGCAGTTAACCAACCAACTACCGGTGGATTTCTACCAACAATAATAGGGAAAACAATGGTTAACAGGGGGGAACTAGGGGTACAGGGTTTTGACCCACTGCCAAATCAAGCCTCAACAGTTTTAGGACCCAAGATTTATGTGTCTAAAGAAATGTAGGACCCTCAAATGTTTAAAGAAAGGACATAGTTGCGGTTGTGGAACAGACGTGTTCTTCACAGTTTGGCCAGAAAGTTGCCTGGCGGTTATTGTGATTAATTATACAGTATATAAACCCAAGTATTGATACCAAGGCAAGGGAGTATCGTTAGTTTTTCAAAAAGCTTGGAATTGTTTGTTCAACTCTAAGACCTCGGGCTGTCGCATCTCAAGATGATTGTACCGTGTCCTACTCTATTTCAAGCGCTGCCTTCGAGGCTTGAGTTTCCCCGAGCTGCTTCTCAAAACGCAGGACTCCAATCTTTGTTTTTACTTTGATTTGCTCAGGGTTTTTCCAAGCAGCTTCTGGAAAAAACTGCGCCTCGTTTTTCCAAAGACATATTGAGGAACACTTAGTTTTTCAGCAACTTTGAGGAGCACTGACAGGTAGTTCAATGGCCTGGACCTTTGCGAATCGCGCCCGCCGATCCACGTGAATGCCCTTTCGATGGCAGAAACAGCGACAGGAGGTCAGCGTGGAACCGATGCGGGGTCATGGCAGTTTTGAGCTCACAGTCCCCGCTCGAGCCCAATGGTGGACATGGCATGGTGCTTATGGCAAAACCAAAGCTTATTTAAAGGAACCTGGTGGTGGTTTAGAGTGATTCATGAATATGGATCTACCACGAAAGAAGACATGAGGTGCTGAACAATTGGCAAATCTTACAAGACCCTTGTTACTTGGGCTTTATGATCAGTGACACGTCACCCATATAGAAACAGATGCATGCTGGATCATCCAGGAACAGTAAACACACAGATGCATATGTTTGTGTTTAGATGTTTCAGTACATTATACATCAATGTTTACATATGCACTATTTTCCACTCATTTGGAGACACCCAACATCTACAAGCAGCATTGAACCAAAGTAAGAAACAAAGGACTTTGGACATATGTAGAAAAATCATGCAATATCCAAGGAAAGAAGTCGAAGATCAGTTGAGATCAGCAGCTTTCTTATTGGCACACCTTCCAACAGCTCTTGGGAAGGTCCTGCTACCGTTGGTGGGGCGTGCCTTTCACCAGCTGATAGGTCGAGGGGTGGAAACTGCAACAGCGTTGCGCGACTAGCGGTGCGCGACACCGCAAACGAATTGAGAGCTGGCATTTGTCAGAATCTGGCATCAAGTTGTGCATCAAGTTGTGCATGTGTACATTTGTTCATGTATTATTATTTGTGTTTGTGTTCTATTTGTTTCTAAAGCTGTATTCATTTGTATTCGTTTTTCTTGTTGATGTATTTGGTTGCGCATAGTCTATTTTTGATGGGTGGTGATATGCTTGGCTTTTTGTTCGCAGTGCTTGGTGAGAACACAGAGTTGTTTGCTAGTCCCCTGTGCCTTGGTCGTGGGCTGCTGAGGGTCCACTGGGATGGGCACGGCCCCACAGGTGGATCACATCGATCATGTTCAATCCTGGCGGGCCGGGGTTTAAGCCACGAACAGGTACTACCATGTACTACCTATGTGACAACCTAGGTGTATCTATGCGTGTACCATCATGAAAAGCTGTAATGATCCAGATATCTCAGATGCCACAGCAGCAGCGTAGCAGCGAGCTGCTGCTTGGACAGACAACTGTCCCGAGAAGATCGGTGTCAGCTGCAGCCACAATGAAAGCTAACAGTTGTGGAAAGGTTTTGGTAACCCAGTTGCTCCATGTATGGTATATTTACCTACATTTACCTACAAAATGATCCGAATGTAGTTAAATATACCATACATGGAGCTACTGGGTAAGGATGCTTAACATTTAATGTTCCTTGCTATTCATAAATGGCTGATTGATTCGGAAAGTGGCGTGATGCTTGGTGGACGCGCGCCAAGACCGAGGTGAATTATTGATTAATATTTTTCATAGGGGCTGAAACCACCAACCAGTCAAGAATGGCTATCGGAACTAGCAACATTGGAGAATGAGACACTCTTGATAGTGGTTCGTCCTGGTACGGTTGATGATGGTGTCTTAGGCCTGGTTGATTATGGTTGTTCCTGGCTGGTCTTGATGCAGTCCAAATTATTCAACCCTACTTGTCGACGCTTGCAATTCATAGTGTTCTTTTCTCACTCGTTCGCGTTTAAATAGGTTGGTAACACAAATGAGGGGTCTTCACAATGTTCTCAAACTGATCCTTCTATTTTTTTGCCAGGACGTAAGCTAGGGTCATAGTTGTTTGATCTTTATCGGAAGATAGTCATCAGATGATTTCGTAGTTGGATAGTAATCACTATCACCATTATGCTATGCTGCTTGCCTATTGCTGGTGTTGTCAACCATTATCAAGAATGGTTTTCAATTATTCGTCAGAAAAAAAAAAAAAACAATATATATGTATTGATATATATATATGTATATATGTATGCCTAACCATGAAGTTAAGCATCAGAATATACCATTTTGAGAGCCATTTTTTGAGGGAAACCATGACTTTTTATGGTTGACTACGGTTAAACATGTGGTTGCCTATGGGGGATAAGCAATAATTGTAGCCTTTTGGTGGTTTTAAACAATGTTAATTGTCTCTATCTTTGGCATGGTTGGTTAGTTGAATGACAGTGGGCTTGAAATCACCCACCTGTCGATTGTTTTTTGCATTTCCACCAGAAGGGCACCTCGAATCATAGCTTGACAAACTATTTTCCATGGTCAAGCCTGTCAAGCCTTGACTTGATTGGTTGATTTTTGTAACATTGCTAATGGATGGTTGTTCTATGGTTCATTGTATATCGTGTTTTCGCTTTACGAACTACATGGTATGGAACAAAAAACCTATCACCTTATTGCTCTAGTGTTATACATACATCACAGTTTATAGTTACACAGAAATCAAATTACCTATTTGACCCATACTTCATTGTACGTGAGGGTTTTCAGAGGTAACCACGGCATACCCCAGATGCATCAAACGGTGGGTGATCAATAAGCGTGTGTGTGTGTGTGTGCCTTGAGCTAACAAGGGCGACCCTGGGAATACTGTTCAAGTTCAACCTGTGTGCAGAGGACTGGCAGAGACTTCGGTGTTTGGCGCAGTTTCTCAAAAAGCGATGGGATGTTCGCAATGATGAGAAATGGTACACGTGTTGTCCTTTAGCTCTATCCTTGAGTGACTCTAAAGATCAGATAGTTGTGGGCAACCAGGCTTTGTGAAGCCGAACACCTCACTTTTTGCCTGGACTAACGCCGATCTTTGAAACCTGACGAGTTCAATATTTAAGTAATGCAAGCCATGCTTTGACAGACCCCATGGGCACCAAACATGGCACCATGGCGAACTGTGCATGGAAAACTTGGTAATTATCGTGCAGCGATTCAGGCAGTGTCAAGAACTATATGGTGGTTTCTCAAAATCGGGGACCCTAAAAAAGAATGATTTGTTACATTCAAATTTAATGTCAATCACTTGATGATTTAGGGGTACCCCTATTTTGAGAAACTACCATAGAGTATTTATGTGACACTTGTTATTATATTGTCTATTGAAACGCCGCGACACGACTATTGGCAACCAGTTTTACTTGAATGCCACGTGAAGAAAACTGATCATGCTGATGACTAGTCATCACACAGTCATCATTAGATTGTTTTTTCGTGGACAAACCTCCATCATAGTTCACCTTGAATTTGTTCAACAGATTTTGTCAAATAATGCTGACAATGTTATGTTTCTGTATGTGTGTGTGTGTATGTCTTCATTTTCGCCTATTGTTTATGGCAAATTACATTCTCATGATTTCTGTTCATTATTTTTATGATTTGTGATGCATGTGCATATGATTTTTTTTTGTATCACCGTTGCTGTTCAGAACATTGGGCATGTTGGGTGGTGGTTGCATCCCTTTTAGGTCCATTGCGCATATTATTGATCACATTATTGTTTGGACAGCTGACAGCATCCTGTTTGGTGGTTACATCCGGATGATTGCCAGCCATGGTGATAGGAGATGGTTCAGCCACCTCATAGTGTTGATAAGCATAGTTATATCCCAGTGAACTACATAACCGCAACTGCACGTCCAGCTGTGCCATGATTATCAACAGCTATGGTTACAACCATGATTATCAATACCAGTTGGTTATTACAAGTGGTTATATCCCACTTGTATACCTCCTGCCATTTACAACTGCTGGTCCGGTCTGATCGGTGCCCTGGATTCTGTCATCGCAATTTCTCGACGCGACGATCTCTCCGCTTGTTGGGCGGATGATCCCTGCCGCGCTGCCGCAACCGTGGTGACCACGTTGTACATCAGGCTGCCATCCTGGAGATGCAACCGACCACACTAAAGGCTGGGATGAATAATCTATTGAACATTGATTAATTAGCAACAACCATAGTGATAACTCCTAGTTAGAACTTCTAACCATGGTCCGATAGTGGTCCATTAGTTAGTACTGGTCAATGATGTTCGATCCACTCCTGAATTGGTTATCTCATGACGTTATATCATGACATTATATCAAGACGTCATATCATGATTTGGTGTCATGATACGAATGACTGATGTTCCCGATCGCAAAATCGTGGACATGATGCTCTATCTACTCCGGGATGGTTGCTCAAGTCTCACGGCCGACCAATGTTAACCCGCAAGCCAATGTCCTTTGTGAATCAATGCGCAGGGTAGGATTTAAGAACTTGGTAAGAGACCGTAGCTGGTTGGTGGTTTCAAACATGTTTTTATTTGCCCGAGTGATTATTCACAAATGGTTGGTTGACTTGCGCATTTTCCCAGAGGAGCTGAAACCACCAAGCAGTTAATGATCATTATTAGCCAATATGAATCATCATTATCCACTAATTCACCAAAGTTATAATGATCAGTGGTTATAGGGCTGGTTATTAACTTAACCAGCTGGTTTAATCTTTGAAATATTTGAACCACAATTGGTTTCTGTTTACAGATACCAGTTGCGCCAACCTTACCATTGGAGCGCCAGCACTCCTGGCGCAGCCAGTGGCAGCCTCCCCGGTGGGCAAAGGTTGGTATCGGTGAATGGCTTATCACTGGGTGTTTCTCAAGACGGCTATGGATCAATATTTCTCAACCAACCAATGGGGGAGAACCACCAACAATAATAGGCAATACAATGGCTAATAGTGGAGGAACCAGGGGTACAGGGTTTTGACCGATGGCCAAATGGTAAATGGTTGATAATAGGGGATAATAAGCAACAATAGTAGGGGATATAGCAACTAAATTTCATGGGGGATAAGGTCACCAACCATTTCATAGGAAAAACAATGGTTTGTGACAGGGGAACCAGGGGGACTAAAGGGTTTTGACCCACTGCCAAATAGGGGACCCCCAAGTCATCCGGTTAATTAACCATTTGCAATATTCAACCAACCATTTTTGGGCCCTATTTTGAGAAACCACCATATTTGGATGCGTTTTTGCTATTGAGGATTGTTCATGATCCATGATCTAATGTATAGTTTCAACAGCATTTGGTTGCTTGCTTCTATTGAACAACATGTACGGGAATGAGTATTGATGTGTATCAGTAAATATTATATATATGATATATGTGTTTGATTGTTATTTGTATCAACAACATTAACATTGCTTTGCTAATTCAATCTTGTGTGATTTTATGTGCTTGGACTCAGCAATCTGACCGATTGAACATTGATCATAGCTTTCGGCATCGGTGGGGATTAAATTGTGGAGACCCCCAAGCAATCCTATTACCACTGTTACACGTATTTGCATACTCACATTTGGTGTATCTTCCTTGATATCATCCACAATTATGTACACAAATGTTCACCACTATTAACCCCTATTGTCACTGTTCAAACATCAGGTAGCCATCACCATGGATTAACCACGTACGGGCGTTCCTGTGGCAGCCGTGTAACGTTGTTGAACTTGTTCACCACATCGCCGTCGTCTAGCCTGGCAGCAGAGCGAATGGTAGGAGATCCCAATTCTGCCGCCGAGTTGTGACAGTGACATGGATGATATGGTGGTTTCTGAAAATAGGGAGCCTTCATGTCATTCAGGATTAAGTGTCTATGATTTATAGGGGAATAAGCAACAGCAAACTTATGGTTAAACAACTACTGTATGGTGGTTTTTGAAAATAGGGAGCCCAAAATGTGGCTGGTTGATTACTATAGCCGATTAAAAGGATGATTTGGGAGTACCCCTACTTTGAGAAACAGCCATATAGCCAAGTGCCATTCAGTAATTCCAGCGTTTTCGGGGCGTGTCTCCTGGCAGTTCAATGAGATACTCCCTCGCTAATTGCTGTTCAATGTGATGGCCCCTTTGCGTTCACTTTCTCCAGTGACTATTTGGTGGGTTATATCTGCACCACGGCTGTTTCAGGGGAACACAATTCTGACACACCAGTTTTGACCAGTTGACCGATTGCGCTTTCTATCGGAGCGATATCGACCAAAAAAACTTTGGTTCTGCCAGTGGTTGGGAATAGCTCATTTGCTTGTTGCATGGATGAATCCACGAGTTAAAATATAGATATGTTTGAAGCGTCGAGACAACACCAAAGGAGGGTGACATAGGGTGACTGCCTTCGGAATTGAAGATGCCTTCCGTATTTTTCCCTCTTAGACATTCAACGATTATGCAAGCTTTCATTGCAATGTCCAATCTTGGCTCTGGAATTGGGGCAACGAACGGCTGCCAAAGAACGGCCAAACCCTGCAGTCGGCGTCTCGACCATCTTCGTTTCGTCATTTTTGGCGCGTCAGTGACCTCTTTGGCCATGGGGCCCCGACAGAATTCGGCCAACTTCTGCGCAAAGGATCTCCATTGACACGCCTTCGGACGAACGAATTTCTTGTTGCGGCAGGCGTGTGATTCCACAGTGGGCTGCGTTATGCACCAAAAAAAAGCTTCAGACAGACACAATTGCTGTCGTTGTGATCGCCGCCGTTGTGGTTTGTGGTTGTGTTCAGCTTGTGATCGTGGTTGTCGACCCTTTTGGTGTTTCTGTTGTTGCTGCCGCACCCTTGTTTTGTTACCGTTTCTAGTGATTTATAATTTGTTCTCTATTAATGGTATCATTTGTGTTTGTGCCGGAACTTGTTACACATTGTGATTTGGTCATGTACGGACATCATGGTGAGTGCTGGTTATCAAAGACCATTGATGGTTAATGACGGTGAATCATTGATCAACTTAATAATTACTATACTTTATCAACCAATATTAAGCATTAAACCTATTGGACATGGTTAATCATTGGTTAACATTACGGCATGTAACGATGCCTGAAACTTCGCCGGCTATGGCTCAAACAGTTGATGCAACTGCTGCTCCAGATGATGCTTGACAGCAGGCGGTATGTGCGGTTGGTGCTTGTCGTTCAAGGGAGGGAGGTCGGATTTTCTTTCCACAAGCTCTGACAAAACAGGGGACTCCCAAAACATCCAAGAGAGAGCACACCATTTCAGCAAAGCATCCGAATTTTGGTGCTCAATCATCTGAGTGACCAGCTTGGAAGAACTTCCAGGGTCTCCTTTGGAGGCTGACTGGTTGGACAGCAGCACCTGAGCGCCCGGTGGGCTCCGGGTCGCTTCCGGGTCACCGAGGCTGGCCATGATGCGATCTCCGGTGCTGTGGCTTCTGCTGGTCCTCGTGGGAGGCCGTGACTGGGCACACCCACTGTGGCTAGGAGGGAGCCATTCTGAGCCAGGGGGATCCCTGTCGACCCTTTAAAGGGGGAGCCCAGGACTCGTCTGCGCAGGAGCTACCAGGAGTATTCATGGGGAAACCACCTGTGACTTGGGGGTACATCATTTTTAGACAAACCCATATTTTGAGACAACCCCCGTTTTAGGAGAAACCCGAAGTCTTGTTCCCAAATTCAGATATTTTCCCCAACCAGTGGGTTGAGCGGGTATGACCTGCGCGACAATAAGTAATAAGCAATACTATTACACATGGTGAGATAAACCCAGCAACGATCAACAAACAACGATATTCAGCGAGCAGCTGCACTTAATGCTTGGAGCGCTGTTTATTTGGTTGTGAGTCATGGGTTACTGTGCATTCATGCGCGTATAGATTCGTACATACCCATTAGCCCATCCCGTTTTGTAAACATGTAGATCTAGGTGAAAATCGATCGACAAAGCGAAAGGGGATTACACTACATAGTTGTGAATTTCAAGGATGACAAGTGTAATCCAAGTATATGTTGCTTCAAATATGTTAGACTTATCTGCACTGTTGTGGGCGACAATAAACCAGCTCATCAAATATTAGTTGGTCGATTCGATCAACCTATCCTCACTGCCCAGCATGTGACATATGGTTGCATGGTTTGTTAAGGAGGTTTCACACTCTGGTGGTTGAGATTGCCTGCCTAACGAGGGAGAAAAAAGGCAACCAAAAACATGCCACTTGTGATGAAACTCCCTGAGCAAATGGTTGGAGTGGTTGATTCATCATCCATTTGTGATCCAGTCATGGACCAGTTGTAGACCATGACGTAAACCAATGACAGCCATTGATACACCAACACCAAGTACCATTAGGTTGGAACACAACTTGTGGACAACTGGATGGTGCTCGTAGGCACCACCACGGCCATGGACAAACCCAATATGGTTCCGGTTGGTGTGATTTGGTGAGATCTTATTTAACGTCGACTCCCATTTCACCATGTCAACTCCCAATTCTCCAGAAATGGCTAAGGATAGCTCGATGTTCAACTGCCTTTTCTCCAGGAGATCCAGCCATTGAGTACCACGCCATTTGTGATGCCGGCAGTACTGGCACCCGGCTCTATGTGTCCCTTGGTGCATGGAGGCGCCGACTCCACCAAGCAGTGGTTGATGACGAGTAATTAGTGTAATAATCTGATTGCTGGTTTCAAACATTTTTTATTTTCACTAGTGATTATTAATATTAACAGTTGGTTGGTTGACGAGCATTTTTTTCATCGGGGTTGAAACCACCAACCAGTAATCCATATTATATTGATAAACCGCCCCCAGGTAATTTATCATGAATAGTTAGGTGATTTATCGCAAACATGTGTGGTTGATTGATGATTATATTTAATTGTGGATCTAACATTAGCAATGAATGGCAAGTGAACAGTCAGAATATTCTGTTCATGTTTGGCATGTTCAGTGAGGAAGCAGAGTTTTGATCATTTGTAGCATGTCCTGCGTTGCTGCATGAAACATCCGGTATCAAACGGTGTATTCTCTTTTAATGACAGACATATTACAACTATCATCTTGTGTAATCTTACAAATGTGCTTTGGTTCTGTTTTCAATCACTATTTTGCCATACCCTTGGGAAAGCCAACCTGAAATGTCTCTGGATTCAAGACAGTTTAGAAGTGTTATAGATAGTCAACCGGTTCTATCTATAACAAAGATGACTTATTGCCAAAATTGGCAGGCTCTTTCCAGTCATTGCGAGTATGATGTCACGTGATGCAGGATCAAGTCAGCGGTCCTGTCAGCAAGACCTTCACTGACCAAGTCGCAGGTCAGCACTCTGATTTACCGGGGTTCCATCCCTGCAAGCCGGGTAGTAGTTGATTTGGCTATGAGTCAATATGAACCAACAATAAAGGGGGATAATCACCAACAATCATGGTTAATGATAGGGGAACCAGGGGTACATGGTCTTGACCCACTGCCATTTCCATGACAGCAACTGACTTTCATTGGAAAGGAATTTTCTGGAGGAGTGTTCCCGTGCCGGTAGGCCCCGTCATGGAATGTGATTATTACTGTATTCCTGACAATCCTGGTAGATCCTGGTAGTAGAACACCCCACAAGAATCAGCAACAACAATAATAACAATTGAGTTTCTTTGTATGACAATCACGTCTCAGTCATGTCAGTCTAATGAAACTACATCTGGATGATTTTCGAAGACCCCAGAAATGGATGCTTTATTACTACAGATGATTGATATGGGATGATTTTAGGATCCCTTATCTTGTGAAACACCGGTACAGTTGGGCATCAACTAACCATCAATAGAACATCAGCTACAGAGTAGTTTATGGTTTAAAACATGTGTTACTCATGTGTTTATTATCCCTAGTTTTTTGGATGATTGAGAAGCACATTTTTAGAGTTTATATCTACCAGCCAGTCCATGGTTCTCCGAACATGAATTGTATTTAACCACTGGTGGCATTTTAGCTATTACCCTTTGGTAGAGTAAAATGGCAATGGAAAATCCACTATTTGTATTTGGTTTCCCAGGCTTCGCTATCAACAAAATGGTGCTTTTCCATTGCCATGGTAGTATACCAGAGACTAGTGGTTCACTCTTGTAATCCATCAGTTAATCATCATCATCATCATCATCATCATCATCATCATCATCATCATCATCGTCATCGTCATCGTCATCATCGTCTTCATCGTCTTCTTCATCATCATCATCATCATCATCCTCATCATCATCACCACCACCACCACCATCATCATCATCATCATCATCATCATCATCATCCTCACCATCACCATCATCATCATCATTATCATCATCATTCATGATCCTTCGTTTTCCATCATCGTTCATCATCACCATCATCATCATCATCATCATCATCATCAATTCTATGCGCCATCATCAACTATGACCATCGCTATGAGCAACTAATCTTAGCCCTGATCCCATGGCCCACCACTGAAGCTATGTGTTCTCTCCCAGGTTTGCACTGGATTTGAACGCTGGAAAGGTGAGGTTTCACGGCGGAGCTGGCCGTGGAAGGGCCAGCCCAAGCGCCCAGACATGGTGGGTTATCCGGCCCACTTGTGGTGGTTTCTCAAAATAGGGGACCCCACAAAATTGTTGGTTTCCCAACAAGGATTAACAATCATCAAAACAAAGATGATTTGGGGAGAACCCCCCATGTAGCAGCAGAAGGTAGGCATAGTAAATTTCAGTATCATAAACCATGATTGTTGATCATTGACTCTATGATAGTTCACGAGGATAGGTCATGGTTAACCATGATTACTGAGTATTCTGGATTGCTCTGGACGATTGCTTTGGAGTCCCATCTTGCCAGACCCAAGGATGGCTGACGCTTATCCACAGGGGTCTCATCTAGTGTGGAATTTCCATCGGTTTCCATGAATTTCCTAACCCCAATACTTGCATCCTCAACTTAGTTGTTCTCGTGGACCATTTTGTTTCAAGCCAAGTAGTACTGTCGGGAACTGCTTCACTAACAACCATGCTTGGAGCCCCTCGGACTACAAGTGAAGCTAGTTGGCAGGCCTTTCGTCGCGGTAGATTCAAAAGTTCGGACTAGCGAGGCCCTACTATGCTTGAAACTTGCCTGGCTTCATGCTGATCCATATGCTTGCGAGCATGCACTGATTTGTTGGTTTTGGGCGTGGAATGTTCCTGGTTATAGTGTTCCTGGTTCTGACCTTTAGGTGCTCGTGAGGCGGCAGCATCATTTTCTATCCATGATTCACCTTTTTGAATCTAGGAATGTTTTTTGACAGGCATATTTTTTGGGTTTGAAACCACCAACAAAATCCAACCATTCTATAATAAACACTAGGGCTGTGCCCCATCCCCCCATGCTGGCAAAGCATTCATAAGCATCATCGGAGTTATGCTGAAGTCAGTAGCCCTTGTTATAATCATCTACTTGATTGTTCTTTGAATTGGCCAAAATCCTGATTACGGCTCCTGTTCGCCAACCTTTTTTTGCGGGACGAGTGGATCCCCATTGCTATGGATAACCCATTTGGGTCAACTTGCTGCCTTTGAAAGTTTGAATTCTCGACCAAATTGTGCGGGACACCTTCAATGTCACCATCATGTTTTCAAGAGAATATACTACTGCAAGTATGTAACAATTGTCTTTGGGTCGACCATCCAGAAAATTGGTTGAACATCTCCATCTCAACATCAATTGATAAGCGTCGCACATGAAGTGGAAGTGGCCAACTCGGCCAACTAAACTGCTGCACTTTCAGAATCCCATGCAGAAATGGGCTAGCTGGTTTAATCTATGATAGGTCAAGATTCCTGCTTTCATAATTGTCAATCAGCTTGGCGACTGCTTCGCCAACTACTAAGCTATCATGCCCAGCTATCGGTATCAGCCAGGCTTGATCCAGCGGACATTTGTAGTAGCAGGTGTTCTTCTCTCGATAGTGTGCCTGCTAAAGGCAGCAACGTACTTTAATATTAGCAGATGCCTCAAAAATGCTGAAGGGTACATGATTGAAAGTCGAATATTTATGTGTATATGTGTTATGAAAGTTATATTATACTACCAGTACTACCTGTGGTATAATTCAAACATTCACGAGGCGGTACTAGCAGTTGGAATCGTTAGCTTTGGCAGCATGATCAGTCACTTCAGTTGGCGGCAGGCGGAGTCGGTCTTTGTCAAAAAGATCAAGCCTGGGCTGTCTTCCTATGCTGACGACCCCAAGAAAGTGGCCACTTGAAGTCAGACCCGTGACAGCTAGTGGTTTAGCTTGGGTTGAGATTTCCATCGGTTATCGGATGTTGTAGGCATAGAATGACTTCACTGGCGATACGTAGTAGTGTAGCTTCTAGTTTCAGGATTTAGACAGGAGGACGAGGAAGACTGGTTTGCGGATCAGATTCCATGATAGAACGACCAGTCAGGGTGTCATCCGCGGAGTGTCGATTGCGTTTGTCCGTGACTGACATGACTGACAGCCGGGGGTTTGTAGCCTGGGATCAGACTGTCAAGACAGTGTCATCACTGCAGCGTTTGATTGTAGCTTCTTGTCAATGTAAGTTTCCTGAAATTGACAGGACCACCAAAATGAACAGTTTCCTTTGTGTTTTGAGGCCAATGAGACCACCGCAAGTAGTTGCGTGATTGTGGTGGTTCTATTGTCAAGCGGCAGACAAAGGTCTGTGAAGGAAAGGGACTCGTCTGTGCACGCGGAAAACGACTCATCTGTGCACGCGGAGCCTTTGGTTGTGGCAGGCATGGCACTTTGAGTACAGTACATGTAGTCGTCCTGCATGTGATTTCTGCACTGTAAATGGAACATCAGCTGCTGGTCAGATGTGCTGCCATTGTGCCTTTGTGTGGTAGGCGTGGTGCTTTGAGTACATGTAGTCGTCCTGCGTGTGCTTTCCGCAATGTAAATGGAACATCAGATGGTTGTCAGATGTCTTGCAAGTGTGACTCTGTGTGGCAGGCGTGATACTTTGAGTACATGTAGTTGTCCTGCATGTGCTTTCCATAGAAAGATCCCATGTCCCCATGCTCCCATCCCCCCTAAACCCCATGTCCCCATGTCCCCTGTCCCCAATGTTAACCCTAAATGGTGAAGAGCAGTCTTTGCTGCCTCTCCATAGAAAGACCCCATGCCCCCTTCCCCCCCTAAACCCCATGTCCCGATGTCCCCTGTCCCCAATGTTAACCCTAAATGGTGAGTGTTGACCGTAACTGGTGTGCGCAGATGAGTCTTTGGTGTGCGCAGATGAGTCCTTTGGTGTGCGCAGATGAGTTTTTTTTGGTGTGCGCAGATGAGTTTTTTTGGTGTGCACAGATGAGTTCCTTTCCGTCTGTGAATCGATCCTTTAAACGCTGACTTACGGCTGCCTTGGTGGACACGAGCATTGTTGGGAGCTTTTGATGCCCTCCACTGTTTGATATGCATGTGGTGACCTGCTTGTGAAGTAATGTTTTTTGAGTCATTGTATTTTCTCTCTATGGTTGGCAGTTTTTTTTTCAACCTACCACGCGACAATGTCAAGCAAGCTGAGGAACCCATGAGTTCTCCATGGTTCAGCAGACCAGCCTGAAGTTCATGGAGATGGGCCATGATCTGGTTGAACATTGGTTCCCTGATGAAGTCCATGATCATGTTGGCTAGTTACCCAGCACGAAGAGTCTGCGGTTTACGTCTTGGACAACGTTCTGTTCATCATGAGAGACCTCATGTGAGTCCTTGAAGCCGCTGTTGTCGAAGGTATTAAAGTTGTTTGGCAAACGTGGATCCAACATATCGTAGGTGTAGTTCTATTATTGCACTTGTTTTTTCGTTGAACATGGGTCGGGGCAACTGTTAGCACAATCAAGCGGCCATGAAATTGGTGGATGAATCGTCCTGATGTTTCTCAGACATTTAAATACGATATTTCATGACAAGCTGGGTCAATATTAGCCATATTCAGCCATCCAAAACATATCCAGAAATTGAGCGCACCGTAGCACCCAAGTAGTGACTATAGACCCATGTCTTGTTGTGATGTTTTGCATTTCTTGATTTTTTTGATGTATCAAGATCAGCGAGAATAGTGCAGACACCGCCATGAATGTGTTGCTGATCAGCAACATAGGGATAGAGTTGAATATTGCCGCAACCATAGTTGCGTTCATCGGGTGCATGGATTCATTCAAACAAATGCAATCCTGCCAATGCAATCGTGCAAATGCAATCCTGCTAGGTTCCCTTGGTCATCATTTTCGTTCTCACCACCCAGTGGATGTCCTATCTCAGAATGAGCAATCGTAACCATGAACGATCACCGCGTATGCTGTTTGTTAATGGAAACACCTCTGCTCAGCTACTACGACCATGTGCTGATAGTGTTGGTATCACATTGGATACTCTTCCACCTCCACCATCCCCATGTTTGGCAGGGCACACCCCCCCAATGGGTCGAGGTCTCCCATGGCTTCCCCATCCGGGTCCCATGGGGTTCCTTCCCCCGCCATCCAAGGCCGAACCCTTGCTGCAACTGATCATTGAAGGCCCAGGGTCCAGTGTTCCAGCTACCACTCACTAGGCTGTGGGTCAGTTCACCCTTAGTCCCCCTGGTTCCCCTATCAGTAACCAGCTCGTTTTCCTTATTGTTGGGTATCATCCCCCAGTATTGGTTGGTGAATATTGACCCATTGCCACTTGTGACCGGTTCCTCCCAGGTTCTGTGAAGGGCTTGAGCTTAGCAATAGCACGAATGTCCAGGAAGATCCGTACCTTACGCCTGAAGAATCATTTTTGCCAGTTTTGGGTCTGTCACTCCTTTGGATGCTCATGCTGCTGGCCTTTCCAGGGCAACATGAACTGTCAGAATGCTCTTATGTCAATAAATGAAAGCCGTACCAATAGCCCAATCGCGGCGGTTGTCAAAGCCATATATTCTAAGCCAAGCCGCGGAAAGGGTCGCATGTTTACTGTGCTCGACCACCCGATTTTTCGAACCTTGCCTCCTAGAGTTCTTCCACGCATTGCTGTTGACTCCTCAGCATCTTTGTTTCCCCCCTTGGATGATTGTTTGACCTAGCAGATGTTTTTTCCCGGGTCCCTGGAACAAACTGAATTGCATCCCCACCGACCGGATATTGTGGCAGCTCACCTCTAGAACAACTGAGTTTACATGAGATACCCCAACATCTACCAAGAAGAAATCTCACATTGCTATGGTGAGCCCAAGCATTGTGCGACAAACTCCTCACTAGGGAAGCCCCATCCATCACTGTGAGGGCTGATCCTCCCAAGTGCTGCACAGGAAGTCAGAAGGTCCCGACGGAGCTTCGGAGAACAGTCCCACTGCTGATCTTTGGAACGGCTGGAATGAGGTCGGAAGCTCGGCAGTTGGCGATTGCCACCTGGCAAACGGTTATACACCGTAGGGAATGCGACCTTGCTGATCCAGCGGTTGTACCAGATATTGTTCTTGTGATATGGTTCAGCACTATGGAACTTACAACAGAATCAGGAGGATGATTTGCACTTATGTGGAGTCACCCCTTCTCGCATTGTCACCACTGCTCTTGTTGTCGTTTGTCATTCCTGCAGTCTTTGCTCTGTACTTTTTGCGTTATCCCAAATCCGGACTCATTGCGTGTGGTGGTGTCAACCTGACCACGGTCGGTGCTTGGACAAAATTGATGACAATGATCTCTGCATTGTAAAAAATATGAACGAGCATTGCATTCAATCCCTACATTGGTCAGAAAAATAGGGGTTTTCCAAAGTTACTGGTAGCAGGTCCTGTTTTCAAGTTTGGTCTCAAGAAACAGCAAATATATGGAGTCGAAAGCCCTCAAGTTCGAGGGAACGCTCACATGTTGGAAGCACAATTAAGGTGAAACCCGTCAAGCAAAGCCGCAGAGGTGTGATGAAAACCTCCAATCCAAAAGTGTTGCAATAGATACTAATAGTAGCCATATATTTACTAAGACTAGTTCTGGTTGCTGATTAGGGGTGGGGTTTCGCCATAATGGTCGGTAGCGTTGCTAGCGTGTGATGTTTCAACATGGCCGTGCTGCCGCAGGATGCTGCCCATGAAGAAGCAGGCGCCGGCCATCCACAAAGACTGCTCCCCAAAAGATTGCAAGTCAAGCCTTGACCGAGGATTTCTCCAGCCATAGGGGCCCCCAAAAATGGTTGGTTTGTTCTATAGATGGTCAGTAAAGGATGATTTATGGGTACCCCTATTTTCAGAAACAACCCTGTGGGGACATCTCAACATAGGGAAGCCCAATCAATCCTTATCAGTAATAATACTTCCGTTTTTGGAGTTCCTATTTGGAGAAACGCCTAAATGGCATATCGTGGTTTATCCATCGATAGTGATACCCCGAACCATCCGTGTAACCATATATATATATACTCCATTTATGGACACAGCCATGTGGGCTTGGGGTTCAACATGTTAACCCTGTGAAATTTTCTTTTTAATGGCTATGCATCCTGTAGCCATCCATCTTGGAAGGACTGTCCATTAAAATGTAGCCTGCTGTCGGCTTTCCCAGACATCCCTCAGTTTGCAGTATAGTATAGTGACTGTGTCAAAACCACCCAACAGATCAACAGGATCCAATACTGTAGGTACCCCCACAGCATGCTACCAATTGCAGCATCCAAACTGCTGGCATCCCTGTGACGAGAGCATTGAAGCACTCAGAAACGCAAGAATGCTCGACGATGGTTTAGAGTTGTATGGCTGTGTAGTTACTGTAATGGTTGGATTATAAAACCATTGATTATTTCATCAAGAATGATGTATTGTGGAATCTTTGTGACTATGAGGTGTGGCAAATATTCATTGTGGCTGATATCATGTAACATGTACATGTATACATGTAGATATTTGTAAGTACATGCATGCAAATATGTCTCTATACATATATGTACAATGCCTTCTTGAGGATTGGTTAATTAGAGAGCCAGGAACCCACACGCGAACAAACAACATATATATATATATATGTACACACATGTTGATAGAAACATACTGGTTGAGAATGACAGCAGCAACAAAAACAACAAATACCAACAGCGGCAGGAAAATCAACATACCATCTTCCACACACAGAAGCACGTCCTTTTTGCTGATTGCTGCAGTGTGTAGGAGTCGATCTGGGCCTCCATGTTGCTTGTCTATGAGCAAAAAACCTATCCTTTTGATCGCTCCAAGTTCCAAGCACGGACGATCAGTGGCCGCTTGGCTGCATGGCAGGGCTTGGCAGTAGATGATGGAGTGGTTCCTTTGCTTTTGACTTTCTTCTTGGTGCTGGTGGTGATCGAAATGATTGTTGCTAGTTCTTGGCAGTTGTTGGTTATGAGTGTGGTAGTTGAAGTGGATTTTGTTGAACATAAGGAACTATTATACGGAGCTCGCAGTTCGCCGTCCACAACTTTCCGGTGAGACCACTCAATGGCAATGTTGAAATGTAGCTAAGTGTGTGGTTGATTGTTGGTTCACCTTGCTTCACTGTCATTGGGCGCTCACTTGGTGTGTTGTTCCTTCACAAGGCAACCATGATGATTTCTACAGACCTGTCGACCAAACATGTAGAAGCAATCCACGACGACAGTGTTTTTAAGGGCGTCCCAGCTAGATTAGTTGGGGTCGGTTTGTATTATGTTCATATATGTATGTACGTGTATGCATGTATGGGTATCTACATGTTTATATGCATCTCAGCGTTTTAGCGGTGTTGTTTTTTATTTTTCTACATGATTGTTTGTTTTTAAATGCGTTCATGTCAATGTGCAGATATGTGTGCAACTCTTGGAGAAACGATGTGTATACATGTATATATGTATATATATATATATATACATATATACGTTTGTTTCTTAATTGCATAGAAAAAGAGAGATATGCAAATAGATGTGTTGTCTGTTTTTTATATATAGATACTGTATGATACAGTATTTGTTTGGCCATCTATCTATCTATCTATCTATCTATCTATCTATCTATCTATCTATCTATCTATATATTTATATATATATACATATTTCTCCATCGATCCATATTTTCGGATTCATACGCAACAACGGTAATTAGTCCCAGTTGGTGAGCATGGCAAATTAACAACACCACCCAACTTTTGCCAGAGGTTGCGTGCATCCATTTCTGGCTAACCAGGTCGTTGCGGATATTTGGTGGTTTCTCAAAATAGGGGACCCCCAAATCATCCACTATTCACCATTTATAGTAGTACCTCAGCCATTTTTGGGGCTCCCTATGGCTTGAGAAACCGCCATTTATCAATGGTTGTTACACATGCTTTATTGACTGTTATGTGAACAACTGGTTAGTAATCAATAGTTATCAACTGTTATTTACCCATGCTTTATCAATAGTTATCACTGGTTGTTACGGATATTGACTTTTATTCTTCCAGTCAGGTAGTCAGGTCGCCATGCGGATCGCTGACCTGCCCCTGGCTCGTTCGCACCCAGCGGATCACCGTCAGGTGATGAGGAGGGCTTGTGGGCTGCACCTGGTCGCAGTGGGGGTTGTTCGCCCGGGTGGTTGGTTGTCAGCCAGGGTTCAAGTCGGCAAATAACCCATGGTTATAACCCAGTAATAATGGTTAATCATAGGGGCATGATAAACAACACTAGTGGTTAAACAGCTACTGGTTGGTGATTTCAAACATTTTTTAATTTTCCCTAGTAATGATTCACAAATGGTTGGTTGACTAGTATTTTTCATAGGGGTTGAAATCACCAACCAGATGAAGAAAAGGGATTCGCCATGTTTCCCTATGCTCTGGTTGCTGAACCATGAATTCAAGATTCGGAGGTGTTGTATTCAGAATTTAAGCCCCAGCTATAAGTATGTTGGTGGCTGCTAGGTCCAAGTGACATGTTTTGGAGAGGGGACTGTACCGGGTAAGGGGTTTGTTGATTACTCTGGACCATCGACTGTAGATTGCCAACAATTTTTGACCTGATGATTGGTAATCACTGTTCAGTATCATGACCGTCATGACCAATCACTGAAAAACCATCTATACCAGTGCTTGACAACAACAGTATGACCGGTTGGTGGTTTAAAACATTGTTTCTTTTCCCTAGTAATTATTAACAAATGGTTGGTTGACTAATATTTTCCGAAGGGGTGGCTCAACCACCAACAACAGTATGATCATTATCAACCATTCTAGTTATATATAACTTATATAACCATTATCAACAACTATTAAACCACTAGTTAACCTTATAACCATCATGATCAACCATCATAGGCATATGCATCGGTCCTGAGCGCAGCTTCATGAGGTGCTCACAACGAACTTTTTGACGGGTAGGCTGGGCTTGGGAGGAGGGAACTGGTCCGCAAGCCGCGATGTCGCCGCTGTCACAAGGGAACGCCATCCTGAAATGGTCCATGGGGCTATCATCATCGATTCAACTGGGCCATCCTCTGGTGCTTTGGCGCTGCTCAATTCCATGTTTCATGATGTAAAACACACATCAACTGTGCACCAGTCTAGTATAATTTGTGGGACCCAATGCAATGAGGTCCCGTGCCCACGTGTAAATCGCAAACTCCTGCAGTTGATGGTTTTTTTCATCACTTGGGAGTGCAAGGAAGGCGCCTTCAGTGGCTGTGGATGGAATCCTAGTCACTGCGGACCAGGTACTTGTAGGGATTTGATTTTGCAACCTTTGGTTAAGCGTCACCTAGAACTCCAAGTGGGTCATACTGGTTGCCTTTGCCACTCGCTTCTTGACATATTTCGAGTTCCCTGGGATTGCAGCCTTTGGCATAGTTTCGGTCGGGGATTTACTTTACAGAGCTGGCAGCCAAGCCGCTGCACATGGAGGGATGGTGGAATATTGTGCTCTTTGAAGCCGATAACTTGTGAACTAGCAGCAATGGTCATGGACTCAAATTTGATCAAATTTGGGTTTCTTAAAATGGTTTTGAATCAGTTACAGGAATAAATCAACCATTGTTGAGGTTCCCTATTTTAAGAAACCACCAAATGTTACTGTACTTGATTCTTAAGATGGAACCACCAGAGGAAGCATCCAGCATCAAACGGATGATCGAAGAAAATCTTCACAAAAATCAAGTACTAAATCGAACTGACCATGTTTTTTGTTCAGCCATTGCTATTAACCATGAGTTGTTCCCAAGCTTAAGCCAATGATTGTAAAGGGCGGCTACAAATTCACGAATCCTTTCGCGACATGGCCAGTGCGCAAGGATGGGTCATGACTTTTTTGTTCAGCCATTGCTATTAACCATGAGTTGTTCCCAAGCTGAAGCCAATGATTGTAAAGGGCGGCTACAAATTCACAAATCCTTTCGCGACATGGCCAGTGCGCAAGGATGGGTCATGACTTGCTCTCTTTTGGCAACTCTGCGCCCTTGGGTCTCCTGGACTTGGGTCCCTCGGCGAATCCCTGGGCATGGTTTCTGATTGGTAACTCATTGGTTGGGCCAAGTCACTAGCTAACTCTAACTCGTGAACGAAGTCAGAAACCAACAAACCAACTAAGTAAGTAGCTATAACTTAGCTTAACTAACTATTTAGTTAGTTAACTACCATACTAATGACTCTAACCAGCTAACTTACCAACTAAGTAGCTGGTTTCATCCGAAGTACTTCTATTTGGTCTAGCGCTACCATGAAGTCTCCTGCAACGTGGGCATCCAGGGAGCGCTGATGGTCATCCCCTGGCTAAGGAACTGAGGTGGCTGACGCTTGTTAATGAGGTGTTAATAAGCTTGATTTGATTAGGTGGTTCATGACAACACTAACTTGAAATCTAGGATTCATTCAATATTCATAACTTCATGGGACATACCAGGTGTCATAACTAGGTTTCAGTAGTTCTTGCAAAGGTTGAGACAGCAAGTCCTGCAATCACTACGGTTGGTAAGTGAGTATGAGTGTGGACCGTCTTGTGCATGGCTCAAAAGGATTGAACATGGAAATGGCGTGTTGCCTGCTAGAAGTGATTGACCAGTGGTTCCTTTGTTTCTCTTATTGCGCGCCATATGTAAACATCCAGGATTGTTGTCACCCAGTACAGGACGAATACCAGATTGGCAGAGCAGAGTTGTTTCCAGTAGGATCTTGACATTTGTAATGGTTTCTCAAAATGGCTCATTGCAGACATAACCTGGCTGGTGGTTTCGAGGGAGCTAAGGAGCCACGAGTATTCCTCTAGGGAGCTAGGAGTGGCCTAACCAAATGCGAGATAAGATAAGCACCTCCCAGCAAGTGTGAGTGGCTACAGGGCAAGCAATTCTATTGATGGGTTGCCTGTTCCGTGATGCAGCTCTGGATTCAGCGGTTTCAACGCTAGGATGATGCCTAGCATTTTCCCCACCATTGCTAAGCAAATCATTCACCATGAGATTTGCCAATTCAGTCATACACCACCATCAACCCCTTGAACCACTAGTCATTTGGTTGGTAATGGCAACAACCATCACCAACCACCCTTGACTATAATTAATCGACTGGTATCCCTGGCCAAAGGGGTTGTAATATCAGTTGTTAGGCATTAGCATTACTGCCATTGGTATGTCAATGGGCGATAATTTGCTACCATTTAACGAATGACGTGTTTTCTCTCACCAATGAGGAAACGATGATCAGTTGTGGCTAATACTAACCATTACAAACCACTATTCACCACAGCTGGCCCCTATTTGCTTCCATTAACCACCATGAGCCACTATTCTTCACCTTGAGCAATTTTAGAGCACTTAAAGCTCCCTGAACCACCATTTTCACCACCATTTTCACCAGCATAGTTCCTCGGTTGGCAGATGCTGGTGGTAACAATTCCCATCGATCGTCCTTCACCAAGGTGGATCCAGTACACAGACACTTGGCGTCGGTCGAAGCTGCGGAACGACGCAGTTGACCCCATGGAGCAATGCACTGGTTAATGATTTATATATACATATATATATAATGGCGAACTTGATGCTTAAAGATTGTTAATTTGATGGTTCATGATGGTTCAAGATCATGAATGGTTGATTTGATGGTGAAAGATACTTCATTCTGTGGTCGATGATGATTAAAGATGACCACTGTATTACAATTCTTGATGGTTGATGGATGGTGGACATTTGACGATTACTGGCTATTGCAATTCTTGTTGCTTTGATTGATGATTAACATTGGCTCGATGGTAAAACATGTGAATTCTGCTTGTCATCATTCTGAATGGACACGATCATCATTCTGAATGGCCATTGGTGGTTCCTGTGATGGCCATTTGCTTGTAATCAAAACATGTTAATGGCCATCGTTGATGGTTCCTGATAGATCATTCTTAGCGCTTGATGGACCCATTGTTGGATGCCTTACGGCAGACGCGCGTTGAGAAGGGCTGCGACATGCTGAGCAGGGGAAGTCATGGTGGAGAATCGCCTGGTTGCGGGGTCAAAAGCTGGCATTGAAGACTGATTGACCTTTGAAAAATGGCTGTGGGTCAATATTAACCAATCAATAAAAGGGATAATGACCAACAAACTATAGGGAAAACAATGGTTAATGATAGGGGAACCAGGGGGACTAAGGGTTTTGACCCACAGCCAAATAGGGTGATTTACCAATAAACAGGGAGTGGTATCTTTGCCACGTAAATCACTAGTCGGGGTAGATCAATTAGTCCAAATGTCCATTTGGACTGGCATACTGTTGACACGGCTCATGGGAAAAAATGATGAAAGCGCCCCTTTATTGTCTTCCCTGTTAAACAAACCCCTCTCCAAAAACTAAGGCCTGTGGGAAATGGACCAGCTGGTCCCTTGACTCCGTCTAGGCCGCACAGAGCGCCAGTACTGGCTTGACGCCGTTGTCGAGACAAATTTTGGCAAGGCAACCCCAGTAGCCACAGCAACCCCAACAACCACAACAACCTCCACCTGCCCCTGACTCCCCCATTCCAGGCCACCCATATGAATATTGTACCAACATCCAGGGCACCTGGGTGCCAATTCCACCAGAACCTCCCAACTTTCCAGGTCCCTTGACCACCTGCCCTGGCTGTGGCCAAGTGTCTGCCAGGTGGGAAATTTACACCAAAGTGAGTGGAAGGCGCTGTCCTGAGACCCTAACATCTTCGGAATTATTTCTCCTGAGGCTTCCTACTTGGAGGTTAACGGCACGGCCCTCACTGACCACGAGGAGTTCATCCTCGCGTGGATCATTGTGAAGGTCGCCCTCCCGCAGCTGGACGAAACTCCAAAGGCCTGTCGATAGCGCTCCTGACATGTCAAAAAGAAGCCATACGCTCCAGGAGACAGCAGCCCGTGAAAGGAAGACTAGACAACAGGAAAAGAGAGAGAGGGCGCTGGAAAAGAAAGGCGAGGCGCTTTGAAGTCCGCGCATTATTTTTCCCGCGCTTGAAAAAATAATTGCAGGAGCGTTAGAAAAAGAAAGAAGAAGCGGCGGCAAAAAGAAACAAACGCCACAGAGAGCTGCGGAAGAACCACAGTAAGAGCGAGCGCTTGGAGGCGCGCGACCCTCACAAAAAATTTGACATCAAAAACATTCGTCGCAGGTCAGACAAGAGCATTACCAAAGGCTCGAAAAAGACCAGAAGCGAAAGGCAGACAGAGAAAGAAGAAACACACCGCCCGAGCCGAGCAACACGATCGCTGCTCTCAGGACGGATTGGCTGCGTGCCGCCCTCACCGAATTCCGGGGTCCTCCCGCATGACTCGCGAAGTTGCCGGGGATGTGTGGTGCCAACACTGGCACAACAAGGTCCCGAAGCCAGGGCAATTGCGGCGCTTTGGCGACGGCTCCGTCAACGCAAAAAGAATTGCAATTCCAGAGAAATCAGTCATGACAATTTCCATTTTGGTTTTCTTTCCAGGCGGCGAAAAGACAAGAAGAAAGGGCCAACAAGGCTTCAATATTGCTCGTCTGGTAAACTTCTTCATTCTACTTCCCACAACCCATTCTTCTCACATGATTTTTGCATTGCAAGCCTATACATTTTCACGCTGCGCTAAGTCAACCAGGTCAATCAATTCTTGTGCCTTTCCCGTCGCGCTTTTTCTGTCCCAATCTGGTTGTTTCAGGCGAAGGACGAGGCCAGTTGTTTTCAGACCGCATCGAAGTCCATGATGTCATGTCAGTTGACATTTACATCTTCTCCACGTGCTCAACGAGGTCAACCCTTTAAGACCTTATGAATTTCTTTAGTCTTGCCTGTTTAGGCGCCAAACGAAAAGGCCAGGCGCTATCAGTTCACACGCGCAATGTTTTGCCACTCGGCCTCATCAGGAACCTGCAGCAGAAAGGAGAGCGAAGCAGGCAAGCGTCAGTGAAAGTTGTTGCGAAGCAATATTATCTGAAGCTATTTTGTTTGCAGGCAGCACGAGCGCAGGACCAGGCACCTTCCCTTTTTCGAATCTCAAAATCCTATTTGTGAACCCACAATGCCACATGCGTTTAAAGTGGTGCGTAATTGCATTTTGGATGTTTCTTTGGTGGAGGCCTCCGAACTGAACGAAGAGGACAGCATGGAGAAACTGAGCAATTTTTAAAACTGATGAATAAGCAACCGACACAGCACGACCTCGAGTTTCAGAAGCGGCTCTTTGAAGCCAAAAAAACAACTTGAACGAGGGCCTCGAAGGGGCGGACCCCAACGCCCGTGGCAGTCCGAACCTCAGTGCACTTGCTTGTTCTTTGCTTTTAGAAGTACTAACAATGTATGTTAAGGGTGTTTAGCGGTGTCCATAGAGTTTGTCTTATGATGCGAACATCCGTGCCGCAGCGCTGCAGCATGCAAGCAGAGAAAAGTAGCTGAAATGTGCGCTTACCAAAAAAACTATTTGCTGCTTTCGCAAACACAATGAAGACGGCGAAACGCTAAAGGCCCTTTCGCGCTGCAGTTCCATTATTAGGGAGCCGGCAATGAAATTGTGGACTGTCAATTTTTGCCCGGGACAAAATCTTAGCGTACTTTTCCTGTTCAACAAAAAGCACTCTTTATGAGACGTTCTTTCAAAGACACTCTTTGTTGGCCGCTCTTGGTGAAACACTCTTGGTCAGATATGCTTCTAAGAAACGTAACGAGAAACATGCTGCAACGTATTGCCATCTATTACAAGATACCCGACGGTACCTCCTGGCTAAACTTCTGAGGCTCCAGCCCAAGAAATTTTCCAGGAATTACTTCAAATTACCTTGGGAAGCTTGCCCCATTAAATTATCCAAACTCCAATGTTGTATAGCTTTGCGGTTGGGCCAGAATCTTATCCACCGCTGCCTGGATGATAACATATAAAAGTTATCGTTGGTGTTAGACCTCAGTCCCAAAGAATTTCATCCAGGGGGATTGTGGCTATGTTGAGCCATCTGGTTGTCAATTGTGGGTTGTGGCTTAGGTGTTTTTATTGGCGACGCAAGAGGCAGCAAAAAATAATTGAGACCACTGGGAACGCGAGCGCCATGAAGGAGAGGAGGTTGGAGTTTTTTTCTTGTATTATCTATATCTATACAATTTACTGACCGGAATGTTCAAGCATCTCAGGATGACCATTTCCAAAAAATTTCTCGGCCGAATTACTCTTGGACCTGTGGGTTCTAACCTGCGATGCTCTCCAAAAAATGATTGTGGCTGGCTAAAGTTTGGGGCTCAAACCAAAATTTTTAGTCCTCTGGGACCTTGTGCCTAAATTCTATCTAACACTGGTTTTGGTGTAGGTTCAAAGTTTTAGCTGGTTAGAACGGTGGCCTGAGACTAAAGTTAGGTAGCAAACGGTATATTACAAGGTATGAAAACGTACTATGACATACTGCGCAGCAGTAACAAAAACCATGTGCAAATTCACAGTAGTCAATTTGACGCAAACATGCCTCAGTTTCGCAGCCTGCGCCCAAACAAGAACCAACCTCACGAAGCTATTACACCGCGCGTTTCATTTGATGCTGCATTAAAAAGAGTCAGCTTAACGCAGCAACTACAATGAATTTTAGCAAGCTAGCCCGACAGCAAACTTCCTGACGCAGCCACTAAATTGAGTTCAATATAGTACCGGATCACCAAAAGCCAATCTGACGCAGGGCAGCCAATGCAATGCGTCTTGCGTGCCGGCGCCAAAGCAAGAAGCATCCTCACGCAACTAGCGTTTCATTTGATGATATGCTTGACGCAGCGATTAGAATGGCTAGTCCGGTGCCAAAAATCCCCCTGACACAGCTATTGCAATGCGTTCATATGCTAGTAGATCAAAGTCAAATTCACGCAGCCATAACGACGCGAGCCAGTCAGAAGTCGGTATGATTATGATCTCCAAGAAGTGCTTGAGTTGACTCATGCGCAATGGTTTTGCGTTGTGCATTCATAGCGTTTCAGAACCAACTATGAGTCACTCATGGTCGTTGACTGAGTACATCCTTATTGAATAGACTCAATAAACTTATGTGTGTTGGTCAAACCTCTTGATCCACACCAGTATCTTGTCCTTGACAACAAGCCACATGTTGAGCGTTGTTTTATTTACAATTTACATGGGTGTTTCTCAAAATAGGGGTGCCCCCAAAATGGCTGGTTTACTACTACTAAATGACTATTAATGAATGATTTAGGGGTACCCCTATTTTGGGAAACCCCCACATAGCAATTGCCAACTGTCGTAGGTCCCTCTAGCGTTGAATAAGATTCGATTGACCGCTCCACCTCTGACGCTATATCTTGCAGAACGCTGATCGTCCCACTTAGCTAGCGACATCCCTTGACCATGCTCCAGAACTAGAAGTAGCAGATGTGTATATATCACCCGGGCCACATGTTCACTAAAACATGTATACAAACTACAGGTACTAACATAACATAAATGCAACAGTTGTACATATTTGCCAGTTTTGTCAGTTAACTTGTTAAAACTGCTCATTAAAACTGGTAAGAACATCCAAACTGCCAGTTTTGTCAGTTGCCGTAACAGCTTCTCAGCTTCAGCTTCAGTCAGGATTGGCATTCCTGCAGCAGCAGCAGAAAAAGGCAGCGGCCAGTGACTTCAACAAGATGCACCCAATGTTACCCCGTCACCCACACACGCAGCTGCAGCAGTTATCTAACGTCGCTGTGAGTAACGTGGACATAATCACTTCTGACACATCAGCAACTGGGATTAGCGTGGGTGATTGAAACTGGTATGTGTTGTCATCAAGATGTGCTCTTGTGCTGTTGCAGCCGGTTTGTCTCCAACTCCTAGCCCCACAACTGTCCTAAAACTCTATGAATGTGAATTTGCTGCTTTCTCGGTCTGGAAATGTCACACAATACTAGCGAGATTACCATTTAGTTATTAAGTATTCATGGCATTGGAAGATCATGATTCCCAAGACCATGATTATATGTACACACTGCACACATTCTTTAATCAACTGAAATATCCTTTTAAATCAATTCAGAATTCAGATAAATATATGCAGTACATGTTGACGATGGTCATGGCTGTTGTCTCCACGCTACAGATGTGAACCGGGATCCCATATGACCATATGACCTACTTGCCTGCAGCCTGTGCCTCACCTAGTCTGTAGCCCAGTTGTCTTCTTGCTTGATGGACCATCGTATCGGACGGCTGGGATGAAAATTCTGGTGGCCCGGGGCATCACAAACCTTCCAATCTCACCAGAGGATAGCAGCGATTGTCATAGCTTTCTATCAGTTTGCAAGGCTCTCAAGATCAATGCAATTGGATTCTTTTATAGCTCATAAATTGTTATTTGGGTAGATTGAGAAGCAACTCATCCACTAACAATTCAAGCCAATTCATCCAATAGTTCAAAGCTAATTCATCTATTCATAGATCCATCTTTTATGAAACAGCTATTGAATAGTAGTACTGTAATGAAACGGAGCTATTCGTAGCCAGTTGATCTATCACTCGGTTCCATCAACCGCCATAGCCAGGCCGGAGCTTCAGCCAGGGTGTCATGGTGAAGAGCTACTTGGGCTTCGGCATGACCCACATCCGGGAACAGGCGAGCCGCAACCAGCCGCCGTGGTTGATCAGGGGACGGTGACTGGATCGAAGTGATGATGAATGCACAGATAGAGACAGATAGAATCAGATAAATGTTAATGTAATTAATGTTGGTTTCTGATTAGTATCTACCTGTTGGTTTCATCTATTTTCATTACTTTAGAGGGGGTTACACTAATCAGAAACCAACATTATACATGAACACTTCGAGAGCGGGGTAGCTTGCTGCCTCATGGGGATGGGAACAGGAAACGGGGTAGGGAACTTGTGTCCTTTCCCCCTTTAGCAAATGCTGGTCATGTACACATACTCACTTTGTGCATTCTCAATTCACAGGGGTACCCCCAAATCTTCCAAAATCAAGAATTCTGAACAAACCAACCATTTTGAGGTCTCTAATTTTGAGAACAGATGTGGACATGTATAGATACGTACATGTATGCATATTTGCACGTAACCATATGTATTGACAAACGCATATTTCTAAGTATACCAATGAGAATTTCCATACTTGTATACATGTTTTTGCATGTACGTTTGTCCAAACACATCTTCAGATGTACCAATGTCGCATCCTAGCAGAAGATATCCAACCATCATTGTCGAGCAGGATGAGCGTTGTTCAGATCCTTGGGCCGTCCCAAAAAGATATGACAAAATTTGGCTTTCTTTGCCTATATTAGGGTTTCTCAAGTCATGGGGGTACCCCAAAAATGGTGGGTTTATTACTATAGATGGTTTAGAATGGATGATTTGGGGGTCCCCCTATTTTGAGAAACACCCATATGTCAGCTTGTTTGTATACTACATTGCCAAGTCGATGTTTCTCAAGCCATCAGCGTCCCCTCCAAGTCATCCAACATTAGTTGTCAATATATAGTAATGAACCAACCATTTTTTGGGGTTCTGAATTTTGAGAAACCACCAAATCATGTGTGTCCACAGTCCACACTTTTGTTTCCCCAACGCTGGCAATCGCTTCGAGGAAGAAAGTTCCAGGATACCTACCCTCAACCATGATATTCCAAGCAGGATTGTGCCAACCATTTTCCCTTGTCACCAACCAATATTCCCTTACAATCAGCAATTATCGCCTCTAATCAGCAACTCTCAGATACTTATCCCTTATGATCCGCAACCATCTGACAGATCTCCCCCATCAGCAGCCATTCTCCCCGAGCAACCAACCATTCTCCCCACCACCAATCCACCTGGTTCGCCAGGTGAGAAAGGACGCGTCGGGTGGCACCGATGATGCTGGGTGTTACATGAAAGGCACGCGGTTCCCCAGCAGTGCCAAGCTGACGTGTTGCTGGGATCCCAGGGTTGGACGCCCAGGGTTGAACCATGGGATAACAGGAGACAACCAGGGTTTTACAGGGTATAACCGTTAAGAATGCATAATAAACTTGGGTTTAACCATCGATTACTAACTGAAAATGGTTCATGATGTTTGAACTTGTGGTTAATGGATGATAACAACCAGCAATTAGACACGTACGATGGTCTGTTTGTCCATCGCCATGATTTTATTCCTAAGAGCACCATCTAGCTGTTCATGGCCACTATTCACAAGGAAACTAGTGGAAAGTACCGTTTCTGGGGGTAGACCATTTCTGGACAGCCGCAACTTTACATTGACCATCAATTAATCATAGTTATTTGGAAAGAAACATGTGTTCTTATCAATTGCTTGCCCGGCGAACAACTTATTATCTCCAAGGTTTTGGAGTTGATGAAGGGCACCCCTTCACCACGAAGGATCAGGACAACGTAATACATGACCATGGATAACCTGTGCTAATCATAATGTGACAGTGGCAGCAGTTCGGCCGAAGGGATTGCATATTGGGAGAGGCATCAAAAAAAAAGTGACCCATTTGTCTTGCATATGTCACATTGCGTCCTCATTGCTAACATCTACGCTAAGAGCCCGAGCTTCTCCGAAGCAACATTCGCTGGTATCAATGCAAGAAATGCCTCTCACGGAGAACTACGGGCGGGTCCGGAAGGTATATACACATGATAATATGTATATGTACATATGTATATATATATATTATCAATTCATACACATATTTATCTTTACCAGTCTATAGATCATGAAAGGAGTATATACACATAATACATCATGATATGTTGTTTTACACAATACGTACACATGTTTTTGTTCATTTGTAGACTGGATAATAATCATTCCGATGTATTCTACACATTGATCAGTCTATGAAACAAAATCATTTACTTCTATGTTTCTACTAATTGTATATACATATGCCAAAATATGCACCAGATCTTTTGCAGTCTACATATTCGACATATGTTCTATCCATGACTTCTATTTGCATAGATGCTGTCTATTGATACATATCAGACATCTTTTTCAATAGAAAACACATATCAGTGAAAATGGATATCTACAGCCATTTTTGATGTGGATATGTTGATATCTACAGCTATTCAAAGAGTTGCATCAATAGATATCTACATATCCACATCTTTTTCAATCGAAAATGGCTGTCCGCATCCCACCTCTTCCACTGCAACGCCGCCGTGTCAGGGACACCAGTGGAGGGCCTTGGCGTCGGTACTGGTGATGGCATGTCCTGCCGTCGACTGATCAATCGACTGCTGCAGCAGAAGCCACCAGATGGCACTTGATGCGTTGAGATGTGGTCACCTTGGTTAGGTAGGTTGTTCGGTACTTAGGTAGGTGGTTGGTGAGTTCATAGCCATTGATAAACAAGACTTAGTTTTCATATATATATATATACATATTATCACAGATTCTAGGAATGTGACAATTTGCTTTGTTGGTTGGATGTTTGGTTCGTTCGTTCGTTCGTTCGTTCGTTCGTTCGTTCGTTCGTTGGTTGGTTGGTTGGTTTGTTTGTTTGTTTGTTTGTTTGTTTGTTTGTTTGTTTGTTTGTTTGTTTGTTTGTTTGTTGGGTCTGGGGTCTCGGGTTTGTCAGGAAAAAACATGCAGCCAGTGGATGCTGGTGTAGAACATAATAACATTTCTGGGAAACCTCATCCAATAATCTTGATTTTACCATAACTTTTACCAATTATATTGATTTGCCAAGAAAATATGGGACACCTTTATCCAGTAATAATATTGATATGTGTTGATTTGTTTGCGGATAAAGTCTATGGTGAAACCGCAGCTAGTTACCGGTGAAATCTCAACGAAGCAAACCAAGCACCAAGCGATCCACCGGGGGAGTCACCGGCAGAATGTACTTGGCCACACTGAGACCATCCTGCTGCAGAGATGCCACTGATCCATAGTTCGGCTGTGAAGGATATCAGAGTAGCATAAGGTGCCCTTGTTCGGTCCGGAAACTGCCACAGAAACGGCGCATCAAAGATCTCTCCTTTGTAGGAGATCCTGAAAGTGACCCCAATTTCTGATGCATTTGAGGCCCCGAGTTGGCGACGGCCACTGTTGATGACTGATCCACCCTGTTGTGTTTGCGTTGGTGTGGCTGATGATCCAAACATGAATCCCAGTACCCCCATAGTAGCCCCAAACCAAGATACAATTTTGGTTGTACCCCCAAACCATAGTACCCCCAAATACATAGTACCCCCAGATTTTTTGATTGTCTTTGATTGCCGAATCATGCAATGACATGGCCAGAGTGCATCATTTGTGGCTGCTCCCAGCAGCTGATGACATGTGCTGCTGGTCACGCGGAGAACTGTGCTGCTTCTTGGTGGCCATCCCCAGGTCAACTTTATGGTCACTGCTCTGAACTGATGACCTAACCCATGGTACCTACTAACCATTCAGCTGTTCCATAGCCATTATTGATAGGAAAACTGCCAGTGAATTTGGGGTACACCATCTCTGAAAAAAGCCACTTATTCAACCGGTACTAACCATCATTTCATGTTTGTCCAACCAGCATGAACCAGTTTTCGTAAGAATTGCGGTCCCCATGATGGTTGGCATCTCCTGTTACGGTAGTCGCCATGACAAACCAGCAGCTTCCATAGATATTTCTTGGTGATAAAGCAACCTGCACGAACTACCATTAGCCACTAAGAATCCATCAGCTATGGTTGTTATTGGCTCAACCCAGTATTTACCGATCACCTATTAATCACCAGTCAACCATCGTCATCCATCATTGTGCACTATCAACCCTCCTTGTCCACCAACTTCTACCTTGTAGTCAGTACCATTGACCACGAACCATGAATAGATCCATCAACCATCAGTAACCACCATGAAACAATTACCCAGAATTAGTTAACCATCATGAGCCACCCTTTAACCACCATCAACCATCATCAACTACCATCAACCAGCCGTAAACCACTATTGAGCCACCAACAAACCACCATTGAACCACCATTCAGCCGCCATAAAACCAGCATTGAACCTCCATGAACTACTTGGCGCACTCTTCAAACCAGGTCCCAGAGCTGCCGGTTGGAGAACGTCAAGTCGTAACTCGGAGAGACAGAAATGGTGCCAACCCGAGACTGTAGCGAGGACCTGTTTTTTGTTGTGCACGGATATGTATATACAGTGTATATTTATATATGCATTATTTTGTATATATACATATATGTATATGTATTTGTTTAATTATGGATTGATTGATTTATTTATTACTTAATATTAATATTGGTTTAATTATTTATCTATTCGTTTCATGCAGAACTCCTCAAATCATATGCATCCCCGATTGGTTGATAGGTTGTGACAGGAATAGTATTTCATCACGCTGACCATAGAGTACAGAGATGTTTGTGCTGTGGAGTACCCGCGAAATAGGTATTGCTACTGTTTCCCCAGACCATTGCGACAACATGGGTGTTTCTCAAAACAGGGGACTCCCGGACTCCCCGAATGATCCACTATCAATCATTTGTAGTAAGAAACCAATCTGGTTGGTGGTTTCAAATATTTGTTTATTTTCACTATTAGTTATTGACAAATAGCTGGTTGACTGATATTTTTTTTTAGGGGTTGAAACCACACCAACCAGCCAACCATTTTTTGGAGTCCCCTATGACTTGAGAAACAGGCACATGAACATCTTCAGGCGCCCTGCCTTTGAAGCCCTACATCAGGGAAGCCATTCCCCCAGTCATCAACCAGACGCTGGGTGCAACAGAATAGTTGCCAACAGCATCATGGCGTTTGGGATAAACCAAGTCACAGCTGATTCCAGTCAGGTCATAGCTGCGGTTCATGAGATAAGTGGGTTGGTTCATGATCACTTGATGATTCAGTGAGATGAGTGGGTTGATTCATGATCACTTGATGATTAACGTCGATTCGTTGGAGGTTCAGAATGGTCAATATTGGTGAACTGGTGGTCAATGCTTAGTGAATGGTTGATTGATGGTGAGTTGATGGTTGATGAAACATGAACATCGATTAGTTGAAGGTGAATGCATATTTAATTAAGGGTTCACGACTGGATTCTTTTAATGGTCAACTGGTAGTGAATTCATGGTTCACAATGGTTAATGAAGAGCTGAGATATCCCTCAGCTGTTGGTCACCGCGGGCTTCTGAACCGCATATCCAAGGCAAAATCATCTACACCTACGCTGTGCTTTCAATCACAGAAAGACAGCAAATTCAGCCATTATACACCATAAGATTGGTTCATCATTACTAGTAGTTATTGTCCATTTATAAACCGTTCCTGACCATCACTAGCAACTTAATCATTCACAATCATTAGCCTTCATCACCCGCAAGGTACAATTGTTGGCAACCATCGTTACTATTATGAGTCAGTACTTCCATTCATGTGCCATTTGGCATTACACCATCCCAACAACCACCTTGACCTTATCAACCACCACTAACCGATATTTTGACCATCATTTTCCATCAGTAAACGTTGATTAAACCATCATTTTCCATCGCTAACCCATCATTTAACCCACCATTTGACCATGGTTAGTGGTCCTTACCCCCGCATTTTGCCCATGATTTACCAGATTGACGACCACTTGCCGCGGTCAGCTCCCCGGCCCAGGGAACCATGCTTGGGCGATCTGAGTAGTAATGCCTCGGAGGCTGTGCAGGCGCGGGCCATGAAATGACGGTGACAAATGGTGGTTAGTCATGGTCAATAATGGTTTATAATGGTTAATCATAATTGCTGGTTTTGGTTGGACCACCCCAAGAAAAAATATGCTTGTCAACCAGCCATTTGTGTTGGCTTCCTATTGTGGTTAGATTGTGGTTAAATGATTTTGTTTAATGTTTTTTATTTGTGGTTAGGTATGGCTAGTGATGGTTAATATGTCGTTCAATGATGGTTCAATGATCATTCATGATGATTGATCGTTAATGATACGGTTAAGCAGTGGTTAATGGTCAGTAATGGTTCATGATGTTTACCATCACTAGCCATGTTCAATGGATAATGGCCGTTGATACCGTCACTAATTAGCCATGGTTGAACATGCTGCATAGTAGTTGATAATATTGTTAATGATATGCTTTATTATGGCAAATTGATGGCTAACATGTGAATAATGAATTCATGTTTGATAGAGGCTGATTATATTGATAGTTCAAAAGTGATTGATCATTGATCACTAGGTAGCAAGCTAGACCGCGGCTCATCCTAGAAAAAAATCTTACACTAGCTATACTGTCGTTGCTATACTTGCATCCATGTGGCTAGTATTTTTTGATATTCATGGTTATTCTTCTTCTCCTTATAGCCAGAACGTTGACCACAATATTTCAACAGATTACAGATACAAACAAATCCATAATGTCACCAACCACCATTTGGGGATGTGCATTGACCACCCATCGCGGAGTTAAAGGGTATAACATCCCCAAAAAAGCATCCAAAAGCAAGTTATGTTGATCTTTTTTGCGACAGCTTGTTGTCAGAAACTGATGAACCCTGCTTAATCAATGTTCGGCAATGACGCATCATGATCAATCATCCATACTTAGCTACTGATATTTGTTGCTACCGATTGTTTCTGTTTAGTGGTTGCAACAATACCGACAATGAGACCTTGCTTTCTGGATCTATCATGGTTAAACTCCAGAAATACAGCAACAGACGCTTCACCAGTTCTCAATGGCCTACCTATTGGTAGTTATATTCAAAGATTGCCCTAGTGTGGGTCGTGGTATGATCAACAGCAATCTGACATTAATTCCTCAGACCTGCTAAAGCTGACATAATGAACATATGATGTCTAATCAACCATGCAGAAGCATTTGTTTGCGTTAGGAAACTACAAATAACTTCAAAGTACCACATGCATTTTTGCATAAGTTTTTGGTTACTGTAGCCATTACTACATAACATCATATAAAGACCTATCATAATATGTTGGTGAAGCAACACATTTATAGCTTCTAAGATGGATTCGTATCACAGTACCATGCCATCTCACGTAAAATTTGTAGCTTGAACATGGCTCAACCACCCCTGTGATCGCTTGATGGGACGCCACGGGGGGCGCCATGGTGGCGAAAAAGCAGCAACCAGCGTAGCCAACCCAATATTAGTTTCTTTTGGAATTTCTACTGGTGAGGGTAGTTGTGTTCTCATTATTACTTGGTATCATGATGTCTCATGGTAAAGTGGTCAGGCATTGTTTGTCCGCTGTTTGTGGTGGTTGAACTAATTGATCAATCATTGGTGATGGGCAATCATTGGTTGTGCTGATGATAAGGCCATATATGCCATGGTTAGTGGCTACTCATTCATTGGAGTTTTACTGTCAAACTCCTATTGTCAATCACTAGCCAGTAAGCATGGCGTGGTCAACGCCGTTGACCTTGATGAATCACCACTAAGCATCAACCGCTTTCTGTAGTTCAGCATATTTTAGCCAAAAACCCATCATTATATATTATAGTGGTTAATCAGGTCGGTAACATTTCGTAAGCATTGATTAGGTTAACGGTTTTGACCACATCAACCTTTCTCACCGTTATAAAACCAATCATTCAGCCATTGTTCAAACACCATTGCTCCGAACATCATGAACATCAATTTTTAAGCCATCCTAGGAACATCCTTAAGCCATCCTTAAGCATCAATCGAGCATCCTCAAGCCATCCTAAGATCCTTCAACCATCGACCCTCAACCATCAGGGCTCTACCGTGGATTTCTTCGGCGTCAGTGGTTTGACCTACGTCGCGGACTTCGCGAGGTGGGGAGAGATCTACGTCAATCGAATTGTCACCATTGAAGATGACATCGAGTTGAGTGGTTGAATGGTTATCAATTATGAATGGTTATCAATGGTTGAAGCAATGGTCATCCAATTGATGATAACGTTTTATGTTTAGCAATGGTTGAAGGATGCTTAATAATTGGTGGGTGGTTAAAATTCGCTGATGGGTGATTGGTCACCGTTGATAACCAGAAATGACGGTTCATGACAGCCAAATCGCGAGCGAATGATGACTGATCATGTTGCATAATGACTGATACAATGATCAATAATGGCCCAGCATAGTTATTGAGGTTTAACTATACGGGATAGTAAGCTGCAACGGTCAACAACCGCAAGAGAATAGCTCGGTGATGTTTTTTTGATAAGGGACAATCCATACATACAACGGGTAATAACAACTTAACAACTATATGACAATGTGGTATACCTGCCGGTGAACAGTAACTTGGGTGACAACAATCGGGCACCACTTGTGGTCTGACAGCTGCAACTGGATCTATTCATGGGATTTCCTGGGATCATTCGTAGAATCTGGATGCTCAAGATCTACATGCCATAATCCGAACTGGTGTTTTCCCTGGGGCATGGAGGGGAGAGTCATGCTTTCATTTCATAGGGGGACGTAACCATGTTCCGGCTGCTGAAGCTTAGTATAACTGGTACGTTCTGATTGATGGGCAATATAAGTGTATATATGGTAGTTTCTCAAGCCATAGGGGACCCCCTGAATCATCCAATAGTAGTCATTATTATTAGTAATAAACCATCCATTTTGGGGGTCCCCTATTTTGAGAAACAACCATCTGTTTTTGTTCGTGTATACATTGTATAAACATTTGTACGTGTAAAAACAGATGCAAGCATACAGTAGTTGTATGGATTATTGACCGTATTCACCGACTTATTTGACTGGAGAGCACCATTTTGCAGATATCCCTGTTGAAATTCTCCGGCAGGAAAGGGGGCTTTCCAAACGGGATATTGCCAATCAGCAGCCGTGGTCAATGACACTGATGCTTGATCAAACCAAACTCCAAATGGTGAGGGGGTTTACACCATATATTAAGTAGCAGCGGGAGTTACACTACCTGATGCCCTCTCAAATATCTAGCTCTCAATGCCACTACACGGGTGTTTCTAAAAATGGGGGTACCCCCAAATCAACCAATATTCATAATTTATAATAATACGTCAACCATTTGTTGGATCCCTTATTTTAAGAAACCACCATATAGTAGTTGTTTAAGCATAAGTTTGTTGTTGAATATTCCCTATCATCAGCCATTATAATCCCCTATAAGTCATTGTATCACCCTATATTTCATAGATACATATATAATATATACTATAGAATATTCGCAGAAACCCATATTTATGAAATCCTCACAGATTCTTAAATACGAAAGCTTTATATATATATATATTATACTTAATAGATTATTGAACAAAAACCATATAGATGATCAAACCCACTACCCCCAAATCATCCCCTATCATCCATTTCATTGTAATAAACCAACTATACTGTTTGATCATCTTCCATGTCCGGACCAGGTGGTGGGCTTCGCATCAAGCACCAAAGCACCCGGCCACGGAAGCGTATTTGAAGGCGCGCGACGCTGCCAGGTGAATCTAGCTCACATGAAAAAGTTTATCATCATCATCATCATCATCATCATCATCATCATCATCATCATCATCATCATCATGTTGGTTTCTGATTAGTATCTACCTGTTGGTTTCATCTATTTTCATTACTTTTGGGGGGGGTTACACTAATCAGAAACCGACATTACAAACCATCCAAAATGCTGAATGATTCATCATCATAGGATATGGTGTAAAACGAGAAGGCTGTGCGTCTCCTGAGCCCCAGGCATATCCTCGGCCAACCTTAGAGGAGCTGGAAGGTGTGATCGACCTCATGTGCGCAGGAAACTTGACATGGAAGTAATGCGGAGAAGACTCAGTTGGTTGGTTGGTCGCTCGAAGGGTTTGTTCATAAGTCCTTTAAGTCCAGATTGACAAGCCCAGAACCCGATATAGATGCGGGATTGCCAAGCCAGTGGCCAACTTCATGACACATCTAAGACATGACGGACTTGTGGGGAGTTGATGGCTGTTGTTTCACCCCTGCATATTTTGATATGATATTGCCCTCCAGCCAGGAGTAGATAGAATATCAACCTGAACCATCCCCGACAGGTGATTTATCCATGAAGCATCCCCTAGAGGCAAACGATCTACATGCTTCCAAATGTTGAATACTAGATTAACGTAGGTGGATATTTCTACTCCACAAAAATCTTGAATGTTGAATACTAGTTCGGCATCCTGTAGGTGGATATTTCTAAATCTACATGTTTCTAAAGGTGGATATTTCTACTCCAGGATGACTCTACGTTTGTTTGTCACCGTGACTGCTTGGACCGAGGCGATTATTCCTGGGTGGACAAACAGACGCAGGGAAAGTCCACAGCGCACCAGTGCCACGGTTCAAAGCTTGGAGTGGTTGTTGTGGTTGGTGTGGGTGGTATCATCATAAACCATGGGATTTTCTATGGCTAACCGCGGTTAATGGTGGTGAACTATGGGGACAACGAACCGCAATGACAGCAGTTGATGATGTACACGACTTAATCACGGAAATTGAGATTTCAACTTGAGATATGGACACTACATATGATACGACGCACTTGATTTAATATGATATTTCTATCAAACATGTTCCTTTCTCCGCTAGGACAAGGTTCGGGATCTCAGGGTGTTTCTATGTCTTGCCATGGTGGTTGGTCACCCGCAATGGAAAATGGAATGAGCATATACCGCTGGATTGTGAACCCCCCAACCCTGAGCAGCGGATAATTGGATGATGTGATACTATTTGCCACCAATGCGACATGGCAGTGGGTCAAAACCATGTACCCCTGGTTCCTCTATCATTAACCAGCTCGTTTTCCCTATAGTTTTTTGGTTAAACCCCCTATTATTAGTTGGTTAACTGCTTGACCCATAGCCACATGTATGCTACTAACCCATGGCCAACCTTCACCTTGGCAGCTCAATCACTGCTGAATTCCCTGAGAAGAATGCTGGTTTGCCATGCAAGGGATGTAGTGGCATGGGTTGATGACAGTGGAACCAAAACTGGTGACTGGCTGCTGTACTCTAGCGGGTGATTTTGAGCCAAGTTCCTGTTTATTGAGACAGTAGCTGGGAGCGGTTGAGAGTTTTTTTTTTTTTCCGTAGGGTATTGACGGTTGTCATTTTCTTCGGGATTATTTGTCATGCCAAAATTGGAGAATTCCCATGATGGCTGAAATGATCATTTTCCAATATTGAGAGTCTCAAGAACTGTCCAAGTTCTTGTCCAACCATGAACTGCACCTGGGCCCAGTGCTATCATCAGGGGAGTGGGAAAGCATCAAAAAATGCGGAGCGAACACTTGATTCTTCATCCCGCTATGTTGAAAGTGGATCAGCTCGTTTGTTTGCCTCTAACCTGGCCTGGTTTATGATTGTCCGTTGCCAGCTTAACTGTAGCAGAGGATACCCAACCCTGATGGAACCAGGATTGTCGTATTGGAAGGTCTGTACGGCCCAGCCCCACGCCAGGGTTCTCCCCGCACTCCCAGCCGCCCGCCGATACTGAGGTTTACAGCTGCCGATAATGCGCCGTACCGATGCTTTCAAGCCAACTACCTGCTGATTCTGCTTGGGGACGCGTCTTCCGCAGCTGCCGCTGTTTGAAGTGGTCTTCAGATGATCACCTATACTGATACCATCCAGTACCACCATCCATGGATATCCATGGAATCCATGGATATGATATATATATATATATATGTATATAATGTCTATATATGTGTGTGTATACGGGCATGGGTCGAAATTTTATACCTCCGGTGAACATTCCCGAAATGACCAAACGAGCCTTTGTTGGATTTTCGACTCACCAATTTGTTGGTAGGCCAAGATTGACCCGTAGCCGTATTAACATACACCTGCAGATGTATGGAACTGTTTGGTTGTTTGGAGAAAATCTCCATGAATTACAAAGCATCACCATTGGTATTTTCTTCTTAGCTTTTCCAGGAAATTCGTCTCTGCTGACGAATCTTGGGTGATCATGGTTCCCCAGAAATCCTGGTTTAACAGAGGAACCAATCAGTTTACCAACCTGACCCTTTACTTCTAGGTTGGCCAGAGGGATTTGGGGTTGGCTACCAAATGACACACCAATGTCTAAAAGTCGCAACGTTGTTTAGTTTTCCTATTGCTGGTGACCGTGCACTTGACTTTTTTTCGGGTACCACCGTGGCTGTGGATATACCCATATAGCCTAGATGGTGGATATAGTCCCTAGTATCGTTGGTTCTTATCTCCTTTGATTAACCATTGTCTATCTCCTGATTGACTACATACATGCTACATACGTAGTGAACAAACATTACATAGCCCTTGAAACATCGATTGCATATGCATGAACAGAATTTAACTATAGAGTTTGAAGGAACCTTGTAACGAATGCATGACGTAGAATATCACCATAAAAGATCTTACTATCTATCCAATATGATCCTTGTTTAACAACATTACATAGCCATAGTATGACCTTTTGACTAACCATTATCTAACCTGCTATAGACCTGTCATATTATATATATACCGTTCGAAAACGCTTCATAAGACCTGTTTCAAAGCAATTACCTAGCCTAGCCTTTCAAGAAAATATGGCATGATGATATAACCCACTAAGTATTTGGTAGCCCTATCTACACATATACACTGCTAAATCTCTCGATATAAATGCATATATGCATACATTTGATGCCATTTATGTCAATATACACACATTTAAAAAATACTGTGAATACAGTCAGACACATGAAATTATACATGACTTCATCAATATGTTTCTAGATATTCATTTATGACATGTATAATGATGTGTACACGCTCTTCCATACATATACATATTAATTACTACATGGTTGCATGTGTAAGCATATATTTACCCATACATATATGTATATTTTTACATATACAGGTGAACATAAACATATATAGTTATATATATATATTGCTATATAAATATAGATAGATATATGTTTGCCTTAAGTGTATAGTTTCCTATCGTTCGCCCCGTACCCGCAGGAGATCTATGGCTTTCCCAAGGACGCTCGGAAAGTGACTTTCGCCTTGGAGGTGCAGCGATGGGTCGCTCTTCGCAAACGTTACAACAGCGCGGCAATGCGTATGAAGGCGTATAGATATGTAGATGCATATGCGTGTATAGATATATTTTTATATATAAATATATTTATCTATTTAGATATTTAGATAGATAGATGGATGGATGGATGGATGGATGGATGGATGGATGGATGGATGTGTTAAGATACAATGTCCTACAGTGTACATGGCCGAGTTGTACAATACCACAGCACAATCACAAAGCCTCAACAATGGCTTTGGCTCAAGGACAAAAAGAACAGAGTCACAAGTGCGTGCAGGGGACAATTGAGTGACAATCAGGGATACAAAGATCATACAAAGTACAGTGAAACTTTACATGGTAGCGGAGCAAGGAACCTGGTAACGACAATACCGGGGGAGCTCAAAGCTACAGCACAACACTGCGCAACAATACAACACACCACTACAACAAGAGAGAGTGCCTTGACCCTACAACAGGAGAGCACTGCAGCAACAAGACAACAACACAATGGCAGAAGATCCACCACAAGAAGTGGACCTAGCACAACAACTTGGAGCAGCAAGCAGATACAAGCTCAGACCACCGATCTACAATGGCGACTACGGCCAATTCGAGGAATGGCAATTCAAGTTCAATGCCTTCCTAGGACTACAAGACCCTGAATTCCCACGACTCTTGGAAGCATCACAAACAGCACAACAAGAGCT
>VSDK01000257.1:215229-245983 GCA_009767595.1 Symbiodinium kawagutii
CACAAAGCCTCAACAATGGCTTTGGCTCAAGGACAAAAAGAACAGAGTCACAAGTGCGTGCAGGGGACAATTGAGTGACAATCAGGGATACAAAGATCATACAAAGTACAGTGAAACTTTACAGGATGGATGGATGGATGGATGGATGGATGGATGGATGGATGGATGGATGGATGGATGGATGGATAGATTTAGATAGATAGATAGATAGATAGATAGATAGAGATAAATGTGTGTATCTATATATGGTCTTTATTCATGTACATATTTTAATATCGTAGACTCGCTCTGCTCCACCTTTTCTCCTCAGTCACACGGGTTTCTATGCGCAGGCGGCAGGTGAAGACCTGGAATGGCCCTTGGGTGCTCTGCTGCACCACCGGGCAATGCCGCCAGGGATCCTTGGCAGCTCACCAGTGGTTGGTCAGGGGGTCAAGCTGGGTGAAGGTTAACCCCTTGGATTGATAAATTCCATAGGTTATTGTGTAGGGTTTATAGTGGTTAATAAAATGTATAATCATTGCAATAGTTAAGAACAAGGGGTATAACTATTGCAATGTGATGTAATGAGGTCTGAGGGGAGAATCATGAACAAAAATGGTTAATCAACCCCAGGTTTATTCCTTAGGGGGTATCATGGCTTGATTGGAGACCAGTTGGCGAACTTGAGGGAGCCTAGGGAAACACAGCTCCAGAAACCAGTCCCCTGTAGGCTGCAGGCATTTGTGGAAGGGATCGCTTTGGCGTAGGCCTCACATTGGCGTAGGCCTTGTGGGCTCCAACGAATTGTCCATGGTTGCTTTCACGAATCAAGTCGTGGCTTTTCCAGAGGGCATGTCATACTTGGCTGAGGAGTAGCAGTGCTGAAAAGTTGCCGAAATATCAAAACACAACTCAGAAGTCGAAACACTTTTGAACTGGACTTTAGAAGCTGGAATTCAGTATCAGGACTTTACAACGGGACACACAAGCTGTTTCACTTCCCTCAGAAAAAAAATACACTTTTTGAGCTGGAAATGGCTTGGATTCGTGTCCAAGGCTTCAGAGATCCATAGAAGACACTCCACCGGGAAGGTATCTAAGCGTTTTCAACGAATCCTTGGTGAAACCAATGCTACCCCAAGCTATGAAACGCCCTTTATAGTGATACATCAAAAGCACAGGTGAATGCCAAGAATCATCAAACATGGCTTATGACAGTCAATGATGGGTGGGTGATGGTTAACAATGATGCAGGATGCATGATAGTCAATGAGGGTTGACAAGGATTAAGGATGTTGAATTGAATGATGGTTGAGAATTGCTTATCGGATTATGTGGATTACTTTGTGGTAATGATGCCTCATTGTGGGCTCAAAACACAGAATGAAGATGAACATGTCCGGAGTCATGCCAATCAGTCTAGGCCCACAAGTTTCAAATCCCCTTGCAAACCAGCCAGAGTCTGTATTCTACCCGTTGTTATTCCAAGCGCTCACCGCTTCATTGATATTGGTTGCCAATGAAGTCCCAGAATATTTGAGTACATGATCTCTATAGAAATATAGCACAATGATCTCAGTTTGGTTTCCAAGTGCTATAACTTCATTGCTATAGCTTCAATGATTGAATCTTCTCTATCTCAAGTTTCTGAGATTGTGCAATGCTGCCTGCCAACGGGTTCCACAAACTCGTAGCCAGACGGGTTCACCGCTGGTTGATCTCCCCCAAAAAGCTCGGTTGATTTTGTTGATCCCAATGCCGCCCGTAGTTTTCCCGGCTTCTCGTCACCTCTGGAATATCCATCATTTACAGATCCCGATGATCATTGCAAGTTCACCAGAGACTGATCATCCAATCATACGAATTCGTATAGAATTAAGCTCAGCGCCAAAAAGCTGACATATGACTATCATATCAGCTACTGCTGGAGCATATGGGGCCACTTGTCATGACTCACAGCCGACCCTCTCAGGGCACCCAACCCCTAGGGAGGCTCAGCGTCAGGAGTGCACCTCACCTAGAGCTATGAGTGGGGCCCCGTAGCGCCTGGACTGGGCCCTGCCGGCCCTGCCTTTGCCAAGCATGGAAACCGTTGTGGCGAAGCATAGTTCAATGATGTTCAATGATGATCAGGTGGGGATGCTTCGATGATGCTTCAGTGATGGTTCAGTGATGCTTCAATGATGGTTTTAACGATGCTTCTTTGATTGCCCAATGATGCTTTATGATAATCGCATTGTGGTCCCGCAGTGTTAAGAAGTATTGTTGATGCTTAACAAAATGCATATTGTACCGGTTGAGATACCAACTGATCAACAGCTGCACTGGGACAGCAAGGACAGTAGCTGTGGATGTTTCCATCAACCATCATCACTGACTTACTAATAGCTTGTGACCCAACACATCAGGTGGTTCATTCTTATGGATCTAGATCTCCCATTGCTGACAATTGCCACATGGATTCCACGCACCCATGGTGACCTGAACCTGCGACTGGTGGCCTTGGGACCGGACGCTGTGCTCCGAAACACGCGGTGCCTGGTTGCGACTTGCGCGGTTTTGCCGCCTCCCTCAGCTGGTTACGCCTGGAGGTTGAAGCCAAAACAGCTGGAATCGGTGTTGTACCAATATACGACGGGTACCTATGGTGGTTTCTCAAAATAGGGAGCCCCCAAAATCATCTATTAACAAGCATTTTTAGTAATAAACCATATATTTTTGGCGTCCTCCATTCTGAGAAATCCTCATATGTTGAACCAACAATTAACCAATAGACAAGTGGTACATATGTTGAACCAAGAAACAACTGGTAGTACAAATATGTTGGACCAACAAACAACTGGAGGGTTCACCAAGCTACATGCTGAACCAATGAACAGCTCGTATTGTATGAGTTTATAGCTGGTAGTGTTCCTTGTCAATCAATCTGGATGTCAAAACAATTGCGGAAAAAATGGTTAACGATGTTCATGGGGTCGTCAATGGGATCGTTGTTGGAATCATTATGATGAATGGTGGTCAATAAATTGGTTTCGCAAAACATGTAGCAGAGTCGACTTTCAATAATTGTGGGTGAAGATGAGACTTCAATCAACGGGTCAGTCACCAGGAACTAATTTTCGAATGTTTCTTGCTTGGACTGAACAAGTTGTCACTATCATGACCTGATTCGTACACTTCTTTTGTTTGGACATTCACTACTTTCAAGGGTGAAGTTTTGGATCTGTTGCATCAATTTGAGTGAACAAAATCGTGCATGATGGATAGCTTTCGGTTGCCAGGGTTGATACAGGTTGGTTTCTCAAAATTATAGGGGTGCTCCCACATCATCCAGTCTATTGATCATTCATAGTACCAATCATTTTTGGGGGTTCCCAGTCTTGGGAAACCCCATGATAGAACCTCACCAGTAACTACCAGCAACCACTGCTGCAACGGTGCGCAACTCTGCAAGCGGAGGGAGGCCCCACAGGATGAGTCTCGATGCGAACAATCATAAGCGTCATAGTCATAGCATGTCATAGCTGTATATTCCAAAACAATCCCCAACTAATTTCATGTAACTATTTTTATATGTATTTGTTTATGCTTTTTAATGTATATATTTATATATGTTACATATGTTTTAGCATTATATTCAGACAACATAAACATTTGTTTCATTTTACATTAATTACATATGGCCGAAGCTGCATGTAAGTATGTACCTATAACTATGCAGAAACCAAGAGTGAGTCGGTGAATGTTAATTGGACGACTTGGTGTTGGATGTTTCACACGGGCAGATCCTCAGACATGTTGGACTCTGAGATTTGAGGGTGGCGGCTGTTTGTACAGGCAAGCTCGCTCTGTTGAAGGCATTACGAAGGGTGCAGTGATCAGGTTTGAAAGGAGAGCGCGGACATGAGTTGTGACGGTCAGTTTATTGACGACAACTGGCTGTTGGTTGGGAGGGAGCGAGGCAAGGAGGCAGCGGTACGCATGTATCTTGAAAGGGGAGCTATTTGGAGCTACCAGGAGTCTTGCAACCTAAATGTTAGACAAAGTGGCACACTGAAGAATAAATCATTGCAGGGAGAGTATGTATTGTCCATTTTTGAGTTGACCAGACTTGGGTTGCAGCCCATGTGTATACGTGCGAATGGAATTTGGGTATACATGTGATGATTCAAGATGACAATGATTGCATGAACATCTGACCTGGTTATATCTGTGGCCATGCCAACACTTACAAACTTCATGAAGCTGCTGGAAGAACCACCCAGACAGACAACCAACCACCTAACCAGCCAACCCACACATCAGCCCATTGAGGGGCACGCCTGGGTTGAATCCGCTGTTGCCGCTGGCATTTTCAGCTTCAGCTGTGGTTTCAGTTGCAAGAAACGAGAAGAACCATGTTGCTTGCCTAGTTATTGCAGGCCCGGTTCCACGTATAAGTGTATGGCATAGCTTTGATGGCTGGGCGTGACACAAAGCATCTCAAAGCCATCAGGAAATCAAGTTCAGACCTCGAAAAAATGACAAATTGTTTGTGCTAAGCCAGCTCCAGTGCAGGATCGCCTTAATTCTCAAACACCCACTGATTAAAGCAGGTTGTTTTCTTAGCCTGTCAGCTGATTATCATTGTTTACTTGTTTTCTCAGATTACATCGTCATGTTTGTTACGGTATGCAAAGGTCACCTGTGTGCTTAGTTGTTTTGGCAGATTGCCGAGCATTCAAGTTGCACACATGCCATGAAACTCAAACATGCCAGCAGAATGGCAAGGTACTCAAATATGCTTAGCTTGCATAGCTTACTTGCATAGCTTGCCATCAAACTTAGGTCCTCAAGACGTGGTGACTGGATGTTACAGGTAACTTATCAGTGATGCCCTCGCAGGAGGCGGGGGCAGCCAGGATGAAGTGAGCCACCCAGGATGATGAACAAGGGCCAAGTCACCCCAAAAAATTTGATGGGTTGGTTGCTTGGTTGCTTGGTTGCTTGGTTGCTAGGTTGGCCGGTCTCTTGGTTCACCAGACGTTCATCTCCGTGGCAGGACTGTGAGTGCGCGCTCTGCCATGAGCTGATGGTGCACCCAGTGGTTCTGCCATGTGCACATGCGCACCTTGGCAGAGTTCAGTCCCTGGGAGTCTTCGCTATTTTTGGGTAGAACTCCCAGTGCCTCGGATGGTTGAATATGCGTTTTGACTTTCAGAAATTGTATTAGTTATAGTCATGATTCAATATATCAATTTGATTTAATAATCTGTTCACTCAGAGGGGGGCCTAGAGACGATTGGATCATGCCTGGTATCGCCACGTCAGCTCCTTGTTCCGTGATCTATGGAGGGACTACTGGCAGGTACTAGTAGCAACGTAACTGAAAAGCACACCTCGCTGATGATAGCTGCATGAACTACGTGACTTATTTCTATTTCATGATAAGATAATTGTTCGGTTGGTGTTGTAACTAAGTTCCATGGTGGCTCAGTGATGTTGAACCTTGCGCAAGGGTCGACCGTTGGTGAGTCCCATTGTCGAGCTTTATGGTCCATCATAATTCTAAAATGTCTCACCATTGTCAAGTAATCATAGGCTCATTGTAGTGGTTTACCAACTGTTGCTGATCATCATCATGAATCATCATGAATCATCGTGAATCATCATCATCATCATCATCATCATCATCATCATCATCATCATCATCATCAACTACTGTACTCGTAAGTACTGATTATGGATTAGTCTATTGATTGGCATTGTCAACCAGAGCAAATCTTCAAGAACATTGTTGCCACGTAGACATGATCACACTCATCAACTGGCTGCCTGTTCATACAGAAAGTCTAGCCGTGCAGGTAGTCATTGCGGACATGAACATTGACCATGCCTGTAGTCTAGCTTCATGGATTTCTGACCCCTATCACCCTGACGGTTGCTAAATTGGTGCATATCCATTGCTGGTGCCTATCAAACATGGGTTCATTCTCCCATCATTCAATCTATCGCTTACGCCACAGTTTTTCGCTAGGATTGGAGCTTTAATCCCATTCCCCAATTTGAGCATTTTTCATACACAGTCAAATCTTGAATTAATTATGATCGATCCTCATCCTTAAACTGGTTTTATTATCCCCATGATCCCTTAGTCAGTATCATTTATATTCCGTCTTTCTTCCTTTGAAACCTGGTTTCAATCCATACTTATCCCATTGTCCAAGCTAGCTGTATCTCTATCCTTATTTGTCTATCCCATCTTTGTCCAATCGCCGTGGGTCAAAACCCTGTACCCCCAGCTGCTCGAATCCTGCGACCAAACTGGTCGAGTTCTTCACCCGGTGTAAGTCAATTTTTAATGGCAAGTGGTGATTTAATGACCTCCTAATTAATGGCAATTAATCATTAAAACAAGTAAATTCCTGTGTTTTTTTGCTCAGGGCCTTATCCGCGATAGCCAAATAGCGAGATTACCCTTTGTGAACTAACATGGCAATGGAAAATCCACCATAGAATTATCAGTAGTTGGTTTGCCAAGGTTTCCTTATCAAATGCAGTGATTTTCCGTTGTCAGGTTTTGGATACCAACCATTAAGTAGCCGGAAAACCATTAAAGAACCTTTGCTTAACCACTAAATACCCATTGTTTTAACCATGGCTTCACCAACTTGCCATTCTTTAGTTGGTTTGCAGTTGAACAACCACTAATGTTCAAATAGGCAGCTGGATGCTTGCCATTAGGTCATTGTTCATCACCACTTGCAAATGTTGATATGTCTATTTACCTGTAAAATATGACTTTAATCACCACTTGGCCGTTCATCATGACTATTCAAAAAACATGAAATGACCATAGCTTACCATTGCAAATGACCATAGTTTACCAGGAGAAATCTCATTGTTGGAATAATTACTTGCCATTTTGATGATGCTTTACCCATCATTAACCATAGTTTTCCTTAATTGATTGTTGGTGATCATCCCCCATGAAATTGCTTGGTCAATATCGACCCATAGTTGGTAGATATATCCCCTATAATTGTTATCATCCCCTAGTATCAACCATTATTGACCAGCTATGATTGGTCGGTTAATCCTGACCCAGCTCGCCATATGGTAGTTTCTCAAAATAGGGGAACCCCCAAATCATCCTATATCAAGTATATATTTATATATAGTAATAAACCAACCATTTTGTGGGTCCCCTATTTTGAGAAACCACCATATAACCATAGTCTTACCACAGCTTCGTCGTCCTTCGAGGTTCTGCAAGCCCTGCCTCTCCGAGTGCCTTCATAGCGGCCCCGCCTCGCGGCGCTGTCCCCTGTGCCGACGCCTGCTCCACGCCACCAGTGTGGAGGCGGTCGACCCCAAGGGAGCTCCCCAAGGGCTGGGGTTCCATGGGCCCGGGCGCTTGGACATGGGCAACTGCTGTCAGTTGAGGATGACAGGCCTAGTGGGCCCATGTGGTTCCCAACCACAGGCTCAACGGCAAGAAGAAGGACATGAGAAGTTTTCACTTGGGAGCCTCCACCCTGCCAACAGTTGTTGTTGTTTAATGGTGACAAAGGGCAAACCATCATTTTTTTTCAGGGTAACACCATGTAACACCATTCATGGGGAGCCTACTTAGCAATAATTGGTGTCAAGAATGCTTCAGCACTAGCATGTCGATACATATCAATACATATCAATACCCCAGCAGGTATTGTTTTATAACTATTATCACGATAAGCAAGAATGGCTTATCGAACTACAGCTGGTATTCCAAACTGTCACAACTTGCTTTTTCAACCCACAAAAATGACCGATAAATCCCAGCTGATGCCACAGCGAATCCCACGCAAGTCACGTCACAGGACCTGGCAGTTTGCAATCTTCTGAGCTCTCTCTTAGAGGCGCCGTGTTGCAGCTGATGGGGATCGTAGAAGGAATGCCCGTTGAGTTTGTGTCTCCCTCATAGCTGGGATGTTCAAGCTGGAAAACTATCAACAAACAAAGAAACCAACCACTTATATCCACTTATCCACAGACATGATGTATGTTCAAGACAGACTTAGATTCACTTCAGCAATCATTGGCAATCATTTGACCTTGACGAGTTGAATTTGTTCGGCAAGGAAAAATTCCCAGAGGAGTACCAGAAGCGCTGTGAGCAGGCCAAGGCGGGACTGATCGTCAAAGAATGGCGGCATGCGCGTTGTTTCTCGTGGTTTGTGTGACTTCAGGAAGCAGCAACACCCATAGCAACAGCAGCAACAGCAGCAACAGCAGCAACAGCAGCAACAGCAGCAACAGCGTCATCATCCTATGTCAGAGAGTATGGGTGTGTGCATGTACCACCCAGATGTTTGAATCAATCCAAAAAGACTGTTTTGAGATGATTGGGGGTAGCACTATGGCCATGGAAAAGCTTGTAGAGAACGGTTGTTTGCAAACAGGGACCCAGTAGCTTTTCAACCATCCCCGCTTTCAGTTCTTTTATTTGCCTAAGATAGAGCGGATCACTATTTGTTCATATTATTTACACTATATATAAATATATATGTATATTTGTACATATGTACATATACGTATATTTGTATATGTACATATGCATATCTCTACTCAAATACCCACGTATATACATATAAACATAGTTTTGTTTAATCGTTTGTTTACTTTTGTGATGCAGATATATATATATATATATTATAGATATGTGCAAGACTTATTTGCGTTGAGGCAGTTTCCACGGGACTAGTTGATTTGTATACCAAATCACACGCACGGCTTGCGACAGTGCAGGACTTGCAGCCCATCCAACAACTGAGTCGCTCCAGTGATGAGCAGCAGGTTCCGCGGCCAGCGCCCCAAAAAGTTAAAGTGGTTTATCAGGCCACCAGTCCCGCCTCTTACGCTAGAGTGAATAGTTTCCCTACGAAACAAGGCGGGTTGTAGGAGGTTCTGAGGGCATTAGCGGCATTGCCCAGACGGCCCAGACGGCCCAGACGGCCCAGACATGCTAATTCGAGATTGGACGAGATTGGTATTTACAGTAAGCAAGAAGTAACGATCAAAAACTAGAAAGGAATTCGTTGTCGACTTTGCTGCGTGGTTCGTCACTTGGTCTGTTGATCGCTTGTTGATTCGGTCGGGGTATGACCAACTGGGATGCTGACAGTGCCAACGTGCGCAGGAAGTGGCACTCCGAGTACCCAATTTAGCAGAGGCTTGTTTGTAATTCCCAAATCAGAGCTTCTTGTTGGGGAACAAGCAACACCTGGGCTACGTTGCAGGACATGTTGCCCACTATGATAAGGCTGGATAGTGGCATTGTTCATGGCTTGGTTGCAGAAGTCGGTGTGATTTTGAGATCCGCATTATTTGCAGAATTATGCATTTGATCATTTGATACTACTAGCCTGTTCATACTATTGCAAGCTTGCACGAGATCGTAACATGTGAATCCAGGCAAATCCAACCATGTCGTTCCATCGTTCACTCCCCTTCACCAGGCCCCAAGGATGACCTGGACAAAGCTGGGCTAAGCCAACCCACGGCCTGGAGGAGTTGCCTCTCTTTGTCCTTGATGCCATGCTGCCGCTGCAACGTTTGCATCTGAACGTCTTCGAGCCCAGGACAGGGTGCAGTGGTGTGGTGGGAACTTGCCTCCCAAGTTGTGATGATCTCCAGGGAAACCACCAATTCGCGGCGTCTCCTGGTCCTTCTTGATATGATTTCATAGCCACTAGCCACATATGGTGAAGCGACATTTACATCAACAAATTCGTTGTTTGCTACAAGTGGCTCTAGAGAAACTAGTGCTTGATATGATCTTATAGCCATCCACTCGTTGTTTGCTGGTCAAGGCGTCCCTGAAACGAGCTGATCCATTGTGGTTCCAGCTCCATATGGGCCTTTTCGGCATCAAGCTAAGCTTGGAAGCTGCGAAGAGTCACTGGCGTTGATTTTCCCATGTTCTTCGTTGCGCGGAATAGGACTTTGGCCTTCTTGTAATTGGTGGTTTCTCAAAAGTGGGATCCCAAAAAATGGCCATGGGTCAATATTAACCATCAATAATGGCTTGTAATGACCAACAATAACAGCTAAAACAATGGTTAATGATAGGGGAACCAGGGGTACAGGGTTTTGACCCACAGCCAAATGAATGGCTTATAACTATGTATATCAACGATACCGGATGATAACTGGGAGTACCCAGTTCTAAGAACCCCCCCGATTGGTTTCCTAGTGACTAACTTGTGTAGTTCCCTAGTGACTTCTTGATCAATGTAATTGGGCATTGTTGACCCACTTGTAATTGGTTTCCTATGGTGACTATTGGAATGAAGCATTGTTTACCATTCCCACCCATTCATAATGGATCCTTGTGACCCGAAACTTTGATTAAGAACTGACCATTCAGAATGTATCCTTGTCAACCCCAAGTTTCATCCACTGAAGATCGTGAGACCCGAATCCCACGGCTGCCAGATACCGCGCGTTGGTTCGTTTGGCTTTGGCCAGCGGGCGTCGTTTTGGCATGGTGGGCTGCTTGGCGTTAGCAAAAAATATGGGCGAAGACTGATTACCAACGATGGTGAACCAGGGTTAATACTGGTGGACTCATAGTGTCCAGCACAACCATTGATGGAGAAAGGGTGGTTGATTGCTGGTTGAAAGAATGGCTCATTGATGGTTCGGGTAAATCATGCTAAATGAGCTTGATATGCTGATTCTCAATGTCAAGGTAGGATAAATAGCCCCCCCAAATTAATAGACCCCCTCCTCATCCCCAGACCCTGGTCCTTACCAAAGTTAATTAGGTGCTGCCCCCCAATAAGCTATTTTCAGTCTAAAACCCCCCCAGTTAATCAACCCCCTCTGGATCCCTAGATTTTTTGAAATTAATCTTTAAACTAGTTTCAAATTAGTTTCAATTCATTAGGTCCCTTATTAGTCTCATGCTGGAGCTGAATCCTGACCCTCAATCCCCATGGTTCTCATTACATTCTTATCCATTTCTCATCTCCTGTCTCTCCAGGGGTCGATTAATTGGGAGGGTTTCCTTTTTCTGATGTATGGTCAGACCTTGTTGACCTTGTGGGGGTGGTTGTTAATCCGGGGTTGCCATTACCCCGGAACTGGTGCTACCATGTGCTACCGTGAACTGGGACTTGTTCCATGCTCAGGATTCAGTGGGGACATGGGCCACCTGCAACATGGCGTGGAAGTGGTCATCGAGGACGCGCGGAGAAGCCTCAGGGCCGGTGGCGCCGATTGTGGCAGAGGTTGGGGGCGGGCTATGGGTCACTTTTTAGGGGATCATCACTGTCGTCGTCGTCGTCGTCGTCGTCCTCCTCCTCCTCCTCCTCATCATCATCATCATCATCATCATCATCATCATCATCATCAGTTTGCGTCCTCCGCATCCCAAGCCCCCCACTTCTGAAGCTAATGGCCTTGCATATTGGAATATTTAATAATATTCATTCACGAACTCCTCACTGCAACCAGCTGGGCAGTTGATGTGTTGCTGCTTGGACACCATCCCTTTGTCGCCAGGACTGCATGCAGACCTCCAACGGTCACTTCCAAGTGCGCATTGTTGGGACCCGCATCTTCCGCATCCTCGAGGCTGGGCCCCCAGGGGCCCCCAGCAACGGGGATGCTTGGTGATGACTCCGGCTGAGGCGTCTCAGCATCAAGATGGCTACGTCTTGGCTACGGTGACCTATCCCATCATGGAAGACCAGGCAACGCCAGGGCCGGAAGACGTGGATGTTGAGGAGCTGCTGAAGGATCTGAAGGATTGGCAGGTGCAATGGGAGGGGGTCTGCTGGTTGGACTGCAGATTCCATATTTCACCTTCCCGGCAATGTAGCCACGGCAGCTCCAAGCGGATTTGACTCAACTGGGGTGGCAGCACTCGCTATGCAGAAGACAGATAATTCTCATCAGGTGTAGTGTTTTCGATCTTCCCAATGGTGCGCCCGGGAAGCATGCTTGTGTTGCCAGGTTGAGTCAGTGTCTCATAGGTGGCATATTTAGCCATGTTTGTCCGCCACAAGACGTGGTGATTTGTAAGAGCGTCATTTGGGAGTCAGTCAAAGCAAATCCTCGCCCAACATGAGCGTGAACATTCCAATCAAAACTACTGTTGTCGGCACAGGGTTTTAACCCACGTGTGGTTGTAGATTCAAAGTACGAAAACACGCACTCTGTGGGAAAAGAATGGACCTTTGCCTGGCATCTCATGGAGCAACGGGGCAACGTTGCGGTGCCATCATTCATGGAGAGCCGTTCTGTGTAGCCACTCTGACTCAATGAGAAACAGCCGTTCAGTGAAGTGCAGGTTATGAGATGACTGCTGACTGTTCTGATGAAGATGATGATGAAAATGATGATGAAAATGATGATGCAGATGAAGACAAATATGCTGATGTTCCATATAGTGATGGTAGCAGTTGGATAGATAGATCTTGATGACAATACTACTTTCACAGATGCATGATGAATGCGATATTTCTTGTACTTCCAGCTGAAAATGATCTATGCCATGTTTTTACTGACACTAATGTTTCAGATGAACTGTAGCCTATCAATTTACAATTATATAGTATGAATCGTTATTCCCAAACATAAACCCTTGTTTTATGTATATATACTGTAGACTTATGAACCAATTGCCATAGCCTATCGATTGTCAACGAACCAACCATCATCAACCATAGTCATCAGTAATCATTCTCAAGCATGTGGTTGATGATGGTACGCATAGTCATTTACCATGGTCATTAAGCAAAGTCATCATTCACCATTGGCAAATCATTATTAACTAAGCATCGTCAACCATTAATCATTAAGCAGTATATGCATGTGTGCTTTTCAATCATATTAGATCAATATATACAGAATCATTATCCATCATCAACCATTAGAATCGCCATGACTCGTCATTCCTTTAGCCCATCAGTCGCCATCGCCTGCCATGTCAAACAGGATCTGGTGCGCGCGGATCGGCCGCAGCAGATGGATGTCATCCTCCGCGATTTAGGGCCTCGGCCGTCCGCCACGCAGCGAAACGCGCTAGCCTTGTGGGCAGTGGCGCGGCATGCGGCTGCGGTGGCAGTTTGGGCTTGGGGATTCGCATGGGTGTACCAGTCTGTAGACATTGTTTTACCTCTGTATTGAAACTTATTTGTTCTCTTTGTAGGTGTATATATATATATATCATATATGTTCAGTTATTATAGTTATTAGGTATTTGGTTTCATATATCAATTTAACGTACCCCTATATGCACTTATTTGAATTTATTTGTATGTGTATATCAATAAATTTATATATATATATATTTATTTATTTATTTATATATATATAGATAGATAGATAGATAGATAGATATATGTATCTAAAGATAATAATAGTAGTAATAATAATGTTTCAACTTGCAAGTTACATAATTACGCATATTTGATGTCCAGGATATGTAGTTGTTCAACCAACTGATTGAACGTGCTGGTTGCGCTTTTGTTTACTGTGTATCATGTGTGTGTGTGTCCTTGTTCTCTCGAAACAGCTGAGGAAAGCAGTTGCAACACCAATTGTTGGGATGGTCATCAGCAGTGCACCATGAAGGGAAGAACTGTTGAACTACTGTTGAACTACATCATCGTTAATTTGTTGAACAATTAACTGTTGACTTATCAATATGAAATGATTGGAACCACAACATCAACATGACCTAATCACAATGTTACGGCTTGCCATACCAGTAAGTCGCATGGCACATCACAATAGTGATGACCAATATCGTGGGCATCCCTGGGCCAACTTGACATGGCGGCTTGTCCAAAGGTGGGAGATCTGAAACCACCACGAATTCGACCAAAAGTAGCTGGCGACTTCCCACGAATTCGACCAGAAGTAGCTGGCGACTTCCACATGTCCAGGTGGTTTCTTTTAGAATCAGTTCTGAGAATCCGTACTCATCTAGGTCATTTACCGGCTAGCCAACCACTAGCAGCAACCATCACCCATGCTTGCAAGGCTTATTTACCCTCTGGCAAACTAACCTGGAAGCTGAAAATCACCATCTTTAGTTAGGATTTTCTACTTCCAGGTCACTAGCGTATAAGCTGACCAATCACCACCACCACCATCTCCCACCATTCCTTACCATTCCACCAACCTGGTAAGGTAAGCATCCACCATCGCCATCATTCCACCAGCCTGGCACCTTATCTACACCTTATCACCATCTACCCCATCATCTACCACCATCATCACCAACCATCATTCCTTACTCGCCATCCACCATCCACCAACCATCCACCAACCATCACCTCCTGGTAGCCTCTCCAACCATCCACCCACCTTGGTAGCCCTGGTAGCCCCCATGGCACGCCGCCCAGGCCGCGCTGCTGAATCCTCTGCCGCCGCTGGGTCTGGCCCCTGAGCTGCGGCCCGACGTCCTCGGCGCCGAAAACGCCGAGGCGCGGCTGCGCGCGGTGCGACGAGGCCCCCGGTTCCGGCGGGGGGGCGCTGGTGAATCCAGGGAGGATCCGTGGCGGAGCTCTGGACCTTGGAGGAGTTGATGGGTTCTTTTCACCTGATGAGTTGATGAGTTGAGGATTGGATGATTGGAGGATTGGATGATATTTGATTTGGTGTATTGTTTGGGAATATCATCTTGGATCATTTATTTGATTTGATTTGTGTATATGTTTTTCATATTCGAAGTGTATGATTGATTGGAATGTATTTATATATATATATATATATATTTTTAAGTGTAGCTTGTGTAAATCATCCGGATTGATTCATGGTGAATGATGTTGAAAGATGCTTCGTGGGTGTTTGTGAGGGTTGATGGCGGCACACGATAGAATATGTTGATACATGTTTTTTCGGCGCTTCGTTGTGGATGGAAGTGGCTGATGGTGATGTAGCTTGTTGAAAAATGCAGACGTGCAATCATTGTGATTTCCTCAAGTTCATGGCTTCCAATCATAGACTTTTTTGTATCTTACTTATCCTAAAGCTTCTGCCCCTCATCCTTCATAGCTTTGGCAGACCCGTTCCGTGGGCTTGTTGCGTAGCCAAGACGCGCCAAGACGATGATTTCGCGCGCTACGCCATCCTAGGCCTCGACACTTCCCTGGCTCACTTGAGAGCACTTTCCAAGAACCCTCTTCGAAGGCCGGGGCACTGCACTACCAAACCAACATCACATCATGATTTAAGAACCATTCAACCATCAAATCATGAACCAGGATTCGCTATCATTGTTCAGAGCAATATCTAATCATCCTCAAACATGATCAATTAGCCATAGTTCAATTCCAGACCCTGAACCCTCGGCCAGGTGGTTCTTTTACCTTTTTCGACTCCCTGCACCTGTGATGATGACAAGCGTCATGGCAGGAGTCTCAGAGTGTCACTCATCTCAGCTGTTGTTCGTTGTTCTGTGGTTTTTGGTCCTCCCCTTGTGAAAGTTCGCTTGTAGCAGCGGCTGCAGCGGCTGCTGTTGTGTTGTTGTTGCTGTTGTTGTTGTTGTTGTTGTTGTTGCTGTTGTTGTTGTTGTTGCTGTTGTTGTTGCTGTTGTTGTTGTGGTGGTGGTGGTTGTTGGTTCCTGGTCCTTTGTTGTTGTTTCTTCTTGGGGATCATGCTGACCCACTGAATTTGCTGACGATCTTCACGGCTTGGACTTGGTGATTATCATGGTGTGTTGGCATTTGTGGGAATCATTCACCTCAAAACCTTGATCTCCCAATGAAACATGGGCCTTCTCAGCAATGCTTGGCGGTTTCCAGCCTTGGGGTTGGAAACGCCTCTCTATGCTGAGAGGTATGTGCTTCACTGATGGGCGAACATCTTAATCTTAGGGTCGGGGTCTCCAGCAGCTGGGTATACCAAGTATCCGTAACTTGTCTCTTAGATCCCCCGAACCAAGCCCGAAAACTGTCATTCCAGCGAGGAAAACCATGCAAAATTGAAGTTAAACAATGTTCAATGTACAAGTATAGCTTTTGCTGGTTCCCTCACTGCCAACGTCCTTGCGATTTGTGAACAAGCAAACAGAAACACTATGATTAATCACAACAGAAATGACACGTGATGAATCGCTATTCATAACATATCCAAGCTGAGATGTTTAACATCATCAGGTCTATGAATAGTGATATGACACTGTATGATCATAACATATCACAGTTCATAACATGTCATCATCAGGTCCCGCTGTTCTCCTTGCAGCGCCCCGATGTTCACGGTGCTAGCGGCTTCAGGTCTGTGCGTGCCTCATCTCTGCGATCTTCCCTGGGGCCAAGTGAGGCCAGAGATGGCCGGGAAGGGTCCAAGCAGTTGGGAGGTTGGTGATTTTAAATGAGCAGCGAACATGAAGCGTTGAAGGATTGGGGTTGTTGGGCTGTTGGGCTGTTGGATTGTTGGGCTGTTGGGTTGTTGGGTTGGGTTTTTTTGGGTTGTCATCGTCGTTGTCATGGTGGTTGAGTATCGTTGAGTGCAATGGGTCTTTGCCTTGAGGCTCAGTTGTCTTGAGTATCGTGTTGAGTCTGTCAAGATGCTACCTGTCGGTTCTTGAGGGGCCTTGAGTTTCTCAGCAGCCATATGCAGCCACTATATATAGGTACCATTAGGTACCCTAACCAATGTTTGGGGGAAAGCTTTGAGCCTGATCGAAGTAAGACTTCCAAAAATGACTGCATCTGTGTTTATGTTTCTGTACATGTTTATCAAGCTGCCCGTTTACATGCCTGTACCCCAAAGCTGCCAAAGGTCTGTTAGTTTTTCGGGAAAGAACTCTGGAGTTTGGAGGCTTTCAACGTTGCACCAATATCATGTCAATGTAATGATTCAAAAAGTGATCAACAGGCCAGCAATAAACTTTGGCGGAGATAGACTATCATGGTTCCTTGATGTTCTTTGTGTGATTTCTGGAGTACACGTTCACTTTTGTTGGTAAGGAAAAGATCATGCGTAGACAAGACAGTGTCTCAGTGTGTCTCAGTGCCAGAGGATTCTGAGTTGTCGGACTTGGGGAAAGCCCAACGTGAGATTGGTCAGTCTTCTGCATGGCTCTATCTAGTAGTAGAGTGCCACAAGAGCTGGTTGCCTCTTAAAGAACAGTGACACTTCTTGGCATGGATTGTTGGGTAGTATTTTTATGGATGTCCCAAGCTAAGCATTGACCAATAACTGCCATGACTTGTGCGAACACCATCCAGGCAGGAGACACTGATCAAGATCAAGATCAAGCCGTATCATTGCCATGGTAATTGAAATTCTACTATATGGACTACAGACCCTATGAGATCATTGACCAAAGAGTAGAGTCTCAGTACCTCATTGACTTCATTTCAGCTACTTCTGCCCCGGAATACCGGTATATCACAATGTATGTCCAGGGCGTAGCCTCTGTTGACAGACACAGCCTTGATGATCAGCCACTTCAGCTCCAGAAAGATGCGACGGACTCACGCTGCCCATCGCAGGAGTCCAGTTTTCTTGCCAGTCGACGCCAGTGGGGACATTGATCCGTTGTGAAGCTGGAAGCTTTAGAACGTTCAGGTACAGCTGCGAACTTCACTTGTGTATATATATATATGTATATATTTGTAGATATCCCATACACATATTTTTGCAAATATGTCTAGGTGGTTTACCATGGTCATACACGTTGAGAGAGCTTGCTGTTGCAGCTGTTTGTGGCTACTTGTATATATAATTGAGATACATCATGATACATCATTTTATTTACAAGAATATATCATTATCATATATGTGCGCATAAGGTTGCATGCTCTGTGACGAATAAGCAAAAAACATGTAGTAAATGTAGAAATATATATATATATACACACTAATCTAAATGTAGATATGCATCCAGGGAAATGAATCATCGACAAATCCAGCTTGGGACCTACCACTCTGCAGCAACTTGCGTTCTCGGCAGCAACCGCCTCTGGCGAAAATGGTCAACCCGTGGAGTTGGGCCGGGAATGCGCTGGGTAGCATCCAGCCGTTGGTCAGGGGTTGACCGGTTGACCTAGTTCACAAGAGGCCCTCAGCATTCTCCAAGCATCCCAAGAACTGGCTGCTGGTTTTACACATTTGCGAGGTAACAAACGGCTGGTTGGTTGACTAATAGTTTTCATAGGGGTTGAAACCACCAACCTGGCAACCTGTTTGACAACACTGAACACTCATGACTTTCGCCGTGTTAGGGGGTCTTACGCTGCTACAGTCCTGTTGTGAGACGGGTATAAAAATGCAACGGAAGGCACGGGTTCCAGAATAATGAATATGATCTCGCTATACTTCGAATAGTCTTTGTCCGTGTTTGCCGAACACAGGATCCAATGTCATGTCATGCCAGTCCGACTTTGCTTTTTCACAGTTTTCACGTGTGCGGAAGCGCGCCTTCTTGATGAAACAACTTTGCCCGATGTTTTTCTTGGCTTGGAGTCGTTGTGACATAGAACATGGACGAACTTTCAGGATTTGTTTGATTCCACCAGAGTAGCAGCACATATTCTGTTGTGCAATCAATCAAAGTTCCAAATGACTGGGCCGCCTTTGCAAATCTTGAAGACAAAATGATTGTTCATATGTTTTTTTTTAGGCGGACAAAGGCAGCAAAGCAGGCGATCTTTAGGTTTTCTTTTTCAAGGCAGCTTTTTTTTTACGAGTCAATACTAGAATTGAGCGATACAGAGGTTAATTTGAACATGGCAAGTCCACAAACCAGTCAACCAACATATGCTGATGGCCAAGCCTCCTAGTACCTCTCGCCTCTATGCTGAAAGAAACCATGCTGTCAAACGCTGCCAAAGCATGCAGCGACTACAGCCAGTGCAGCTTTGAAGGCGAGGATGGGATATGGGCATGAGACAATTGTCAATGAAGTCCAACAATGAACGTGTTATGATTAACCAGATCACTGCAAAGGGGCTATCCTCCAACCGCGAAGGAATTTGACTGAGCGTTAATTTGAGTACTAGTTGTGAGCAAGTGTGACAACGTTTTGGTAGTTTTGCAAATTGAAATTCCGATTTTTTGGATGTGTTGATTGCACTACCTCATCAAATCTTTTCCCCACACCCATTTAAGCATTCTGCTGGCAATGTGTTACGTTTGGACGGTACTGGAAGTGCAAGCACACCATGCAAATTGGCAAACCCATTGTTTTGTCGGTAAAGATGCCTCTTATTATGGATACTTCGTGCTGACATCTTCGTATTTTTTGGGTTAAGCAAGTGTTGGTTGTCTCAATTGATTGAATTTCTGTTCGTGGTTGTTGACAGTTCTAACGCATGTGTGTTGGTTCATCAAGTCATTTCTGAATCATTACTTGCGGCTAGAATCGCAATATACTCATAGTTTGTTTGATTGATATTGATGATTGTTGATGATTGGTTGGTTTTATTACTAGACTATACCCATGATTTGATAAATATACCCATAGCTGGAACAGCTATGATTGTTAAACTTTGTCCATTCATCTCATATGGGATTGATCAGTGCGAGGGGTTGTATATTCTTCATGGTTGGTATTCTTGGTGTTCTGCCACTGTTTTTTATTCGTGTGTGAAGTTATGTGATAGTAGGATTTAGCTTATCAGCATATTGGTGATTAAACTCATGTGAGTGACAACTACCCAACATTGGTGATACGGTTAATGTTAGCCACAACGACTAAAAGAATTCACTCTTTTGCTTGGATTCTTTTCGACCACATTACCAGAATACAGAGTGATACTGATTGATATACTTGAATATGACTAGTTTTACAACAGCACTGGTTGATAACTTTCTTCACCAGTTCATCACCATTGAACCATGGTTGTCACCACAACAATAGCAAAAAAGGCCTTTCCCCATTTATATCCATTGATCAAGCAATCACTCATCTACCCAAACAATCATTTATGCTTAATGATATTGCCTTAATGTGAATAATATGGATGCCTTACTATATATATTACTATCATATTAAGATATATTAAGCATACGGATCAACCGCATCTTCATGTGACCACCATCAATGGCAGAAGTATGTGAAGAGTCATCAGCATGGTGCATCCCATGATCCAGGCCTGCCGGACCTCGGCACTTCGAGAGCGAGGCTCCGGCCGTTGATTGGGAGGGTGAGATTCGGATTGGGATTGGGATGGGATGGTTGTAGATTCTGGATGATCATGGTGGATTATAGTGGACTATAGTGGATTTTCTGGATTTAAGTGGATTGGATTATAGAATTATAGCGGACTATAGTGGATTATAGATGATCATGGTGGATTATAGTGGATTATGGTGGATTTAGGACAGGACCATGATCGTGAAATTCAATCGTATTGGGATGATTCTTCTGGTGAAATTTGATGGTGAAATGTTGGTATAGTGGACTATAGTGGTCAGACTTTGATAGTAGAATGATGATATGTATTCAATGACGCCTGATACATTTGCATGTATGGTGTATATTCTGAACGATGGGTGGGACAAGAGGAACAGGTATGGTCTACATAGCGATGATATAGATGGGAATTGTTGGTTGAAAATGGTATGATTAGCTATCGTGATGATGATGAGTTTCATGGCTCATCATGTTAAGCGATGCTGGATATCAAAAGAAAGTGTAGCTAGGACTGCTTAGTGATGGCCAATGATCAAACCTGGCTGGGTCCTGTCACTCCGCAAACTAGCTGATTCATAGTCTATATGCCCTCCGTTGAACTAATCTGGAAGTGGAAATTATACCGTTTAGTAGCAGATGGTTTACCCTGGACATAGTGGCTTGAAACGTATTCTTACATACTGTATAGTTACATATGTATTTATATATATATATATATATGTATACATACACATACATCTAATATATAGATATGTTTGATGCGTGATCCACGGCACACTTATCGGTAAGGTTATACCCCTGGTATTGCCACTACAGAGGGGGCATTGGGGAAACAATACGAGGGGTACTGGGACCATGATAAGTTGCATTGGTTTAGTTCCGCCGACGAAAACAACCAAGGGGACCTCCCTGTTTGTTTGATCGGGCGCCACAATCCTTCCGGGGTTCAGTGTTTCATCCTTGGTGGTGAAGGGCATGCTGAAAATCCGTCATGCCAATCTATTATTTGTTGATCCCCAATCGCTGATTTGAGCAGGGGGAACTCATACCATTTTCATAAAGGTTGGTCCCAGTGTAGCAACTTGACGAAGCTTACTGGATGAGATCAGCCGCGAATCAACAGGTGCAGGGCTTCACCAACACAGCCGGCTTCATTGTAACCATCGGCCAGTGGCATCTTGACCTTGGTGCAGCTACGAGATTTTGGTCACGGTAGTCCTTGGGGAAACACCGGGGACCCGTTTATGGCTATATGCATGTGCCCCGGTGACATGCTTAGAATCGAACCTGCTATGGTTGGTCATTAGTTTTTTGAAGAATCATCGATCATTGTCAGTTTTTGTAGATATACCCATCCGGTCATCAGCCATTCGCGCTTGAGGTATACCCATATTGATTGGTAGATCACTCCTGTGTTGACTGCTGTCCCCTTTCAACAGCAAGTATTACTTTTATTATATTACTATATCAGAAGATCCGGAGTCTCGTTGGTCTATCACTCAGTCATTATAACTACCACCAGCTATGACACCACTACCAGCCATGACCACTACCACTACCAGCTATGACGGTCTGACCACTCGTTGGTTTCTCACCAGGATCGCAGCGTCGGCGTCTCTGGATGCGATCCCGGGTTGGAAACACAGCCATGCTTTGGGAGCGTTTCTGGAAGGAGATGCCTGCGGCCGTGGGGGCTATGACTTGAAGAGGCTGTGTAATCTTCGATAATGTGGCTATGGGTCAATATTAATCAACCAATAATAGGGGATAGTAAGCAGTAATAATAGGGAAAACAATGGGTAATGATTGGGAACCAGGGGTGGGGGGTTTTGACCCACAGCCATGTGGTCATTCCTTGTGAGAAGATCACACGTAGCTCACACCTGGCGATGCCGCCGGGAGGACCTTGTCCCAGCGCCCTGGGACCAACTTCCTTCGCTTTGGGATCCAGAAGGCGTGGTGACGCTGTTGAGCTTGGGAGTGAAGCCGTGTGGAAATACTCACGATTATTGGTTTTGTGACTTCGTGGTTCAAAACTAGGATTCACGATTCACGATGGTGATGTTGGGTAAACACCTTGTGATGGCTGATTTTTGAGCATGGTTAAACAGCACGATTTATAATCATGGTGACAATGGTCAACAGAGCTGGATTTCCATGATCCGTGGCACATGGCCGCCAACAGTTGACTGTATGCCGCCACCATAGTTCAGCCCATGAACTCGCTTGGTCGTTTTCTGGGAAAATCGACCTGGGAAACCCTTCTATATTTGGTGATTCACTGAGAGTTTCCCAGTTTTTTTTCGCAGGACCTGATTTCATCACCAGCTACAGAACCCGTGATGTGGATTGAAACATAACCCCTTGCGCCGCTGCTGGGTGCTGCAGACCTAGCATGATTAACGACCAAATCTTGGTTGCGAATGGCAAGTGATGGCTACTACTCCTTGAAATTGAGTTTCACCAGTTTTAGGGCTACTAATTACTGCTCCAAAACGAGTTCGACCAATTTTTTTGGGCAGTCCAAACTACTAAACGGACTCGTTGGATGTTCATAGTGGTCAGGATAAAAAGGGATCAGTAATCAACCAGAGCCAACTGTGTGTTTGGGGGAGCAATCAACCGCAACCAGTTCTGCTTTTCCGCAGCCACTGACACAGACCTTTGCAGACAGGGTAAAGTGGTTTCGCTGTAGTTCTCGCCATGGGTCTTGCCTTTACAAAGATATGGCAGCGGCTGATCGGAAAGCAGGAGATGCGTATTCTCATGGTTGGCTGCTTGTCGGCTCTGCCAGGACTGATCTTTAGGGATTGTGTTGTTGGTGTACTCAATTGTGTGGATGGTCATGTATCTTTAGTTCGTAGTGATAGACCCATGTTATCAAGCAACCATCAGCCTAATCAAGAATAGTTGGCGCATCCCGTTGAGGATTGGAGTACCAACCAACGGAGCGACACTATGGCATATGGGTCTGATCCGTGTTGGTACAGGCTGGTAAAGATATAAACATTTGATCAAAATGCCCTATAGTTGTTTATAGTGACCCTGTTTCATGTATATATTATATACAGAATATAGCTTGGGTGGTCACAAGCCATGGCATAGGAATATTTACCAACCAGTCACACTCTTGGTTGTTGTATCATGTTATATCTCAATTTCTTAAATCACTATCAAACTTTGTCGACCCAATCGTTGTAAAGAATGCTGTATGACTAGACTATTCATTGTTCATTTCAAATCATAAAAAGTGTGAGTTGTGTCTCCATGTTTGGGCTTCCTCAAGCGGCCATTTATCGGACTGAATGTCCAACCATTGTAGGTGGAAGCCTGTTCACAAGGAAGGACTGGGGTTTCCAGTCAAGTCGTGTCTATAGAGAACTGCACGTGATTACACCTACTCGTAGCTGTATCTGCAGAAGAAAACAACATATACAGTAGATGATAGATGTGTATAATACAATTACAGAATCACGTGCCAGTTTCGGATCAACATACGCATGCCTCGGAACCTTGTCTCTGATGTTGAATCACCATTTTGTATCATGTTTAATTAAGCATGCAATATTGGATTCCCACATGCTACTCTTTCATGACTTAGCCTGGAAATGGATGATCATCACTATTTTCATCCATGTTCCATGGGTAGAAGTAGCATGCAATAGCCATTATCTAATATCTTTGAAATATTCTTCTAAAATTCCTAATGTTTGACTTAAATAGCCAGGGTTTCCCTATATCTGGTTGTTTTCTATAGGGAGTCCCTCTCAGTTTCACCACTGTTCAATGCCCAGGTTTGGACGCCGCGGGAAAGACCACCATTTTGTACAAGTTGAAGTTGGGTGAGGCCAGGCAAGCGCCCCAAAAGACAGAAAGGGAGTGACCCAATAGAGATGATGTAGGGCGAACTGGGTCCATAACCAACCAAGAAACCAAATGGCTAACTAGCTGGTGGTCGGTGGATCGTATCGGGCACAACGACCAAGGAGGCCGGTGGTAATCCGACTACACGGTGGTTTCTCCAAATAGGGGACCCCAAGAATGGCTGGTTTACTTCTGCAAATGACTAAGATTGGATGATTTGGGGGGTACCCCTATGACTTGAGGAACCATCATAGGTGGCTATAGGTGAATAATAAGCCAACTCAAAAACAAAGTAGACAACCGCCCCAACAGTTGCACTAGTTTGGTCACAGGGATGTGAACTGCCAGGGTATTGACCCACAGCCATACTTCATAGAGCATGATCAAGAGAAGCATCAAGACAAACGGAATAGAAGATGATGAGATTCATTTGATACTTGGTGACATATGTGACAAATCAAAAGACAAACAGTTCATAACATAGAAGATAGAAGATGAGACTCATATGTGACGAACATATACATTTCATAGAAGATCATGAAACCATGGGCAGAAAATGTGGCTCACAATAGCTCACAAGCATGGCCTCAATGAGATGGCCGACGCCATTGTGTCACTGAGATTTGCCTCGCGTTTATGCGACGTCCGACCATTGTTGCTGGGGGAGGTGTGGCTTTCCGGACCCTTCATATATGACATTCTGGTCTCGTAGCCGAAGTGTTGTCCATATGGTTTCATCATAGGGAGAACAACCAATGGGTGTTTCTCAAAATGTGGGTACCCCCAAATCATCCAATATGAATAATGTTAATAAAGCAACCATTTTGGGGGATCCCCTATGCTTAAGAAACCACCACTAGCTATGGATACCTGACTCAAGAAGCACCCCAGGGTGCCTGGTTCGCTGGCAAAAGGTCGTGACCACAATCCCAACCATTGGCTTCAACGTGGAAACTGTGGAGTACAAGAACCTGTCCTTCACTGTGTGGGACGTCGGAGGTGCCACTTGTGAAGTCATTGGACTTAGTTCGTTCATCCCAGGGTTGATGGTGGATGTTCATTGGCAACACGCCGAGTATGCAAGAATCTTGCCAAAAATGACTGAAAGTCATGGGGTGGGCTGCAAAGTGTATGGAATCTGACTTCACCAATCTGTTCTTAGGTCTCCGACGCTATTTAACCCCAGTGTTTTTGCCATCTGAAGTTTGCGAAAAGGCCGTCCATTGAAAACCACTGGACATGCTTTTGTCAACACCAGGCTAGAAGCCACCATCTTTTGGTTTCAGTATGAACGACTATGACTACCGTAGTCGTGTCTCCATGACCGGGTGGTTTCCAGATGAAAATCAGAAACGAATGATCATGATGGCATGGTTCAGTTATGTTCAGTTGGGATATCAATGATTTGTGCTTAGTTGGCTTGTGCCAACTACTGCATCGGATGGTCAGGTTGATTCAGTACCCAGTTAGGTGTGATCATCCCTGGTCGATCAGCTGATTTGGAATGTGCTTTCTCGGTATTCGGGATGCGAAGCAGCTCTGTATATGGGAACCCCTCAGAACCGTCCAGTAGCCTCGCTGGTGATTCCCATCAACCTTCGTGGTGATGTGTTTTTTTGCCAACAAATATGCAACCGACTTGACTTAGCATGCATGTACATATTTTTAGATATCATATTTATATATATATATAAATGTATATATATATGATATTTACATGTGAAGAGCAAGAATTGTGCACATTGTTTTTCATTTATTTATTGTAGTTATATACCTTTTTCGGCAATACATACATAAATGAATAAGTAAATAGAAAGATCAATCAATCAATAAATGCATAGATAAATAAAGGAATACATAAAAATAAATAAATAAACTCACAAATCACAAATCCCTGAATCAATAGCTCACTAAATGAATAAATTAATTCATTAATCGAGAGATAGACATACAGTTAGAATAAATACAATACATACACATATATATATATATACAGTTATTATTTTTTAAATATATAAATATATTTACAATTGTTTATATTTACAATTATATATATATATATTTATTTATTTTTGAATGTTAGCCATCTCCAAGTCTCCCAGCATTGTTTTTGGTCATTGTTGGTTCGTGGCAGCCCTTCACCAACGCTGCCAGGCCAGGACAAGATCCGCCCCCTGTGGCGTCACTACTACCAAGGCACACAGTCAGCGCTGGCACTGCTGTGATGATGGTCAACAATTCAGTGATTTATGATTTTGGTGTTTCTCAGAATAGGGGTGTATATACTCCCAAATCATCCAATCTTAGTCATTCATGGTAATAAACCAGCCATTTTGGGGGTCGCCTGTTTTGAGAAACCACCATATATCCGCTAATAGTTAGTTTGTTCACAATTGTGAGGTGTGTTTGATAGCCATTCTTATTTAAACCCACTCGATTGCTGGTTATTAAGGAGTTACCGACGGTTTACTGGATATCCACTCATCAAGTGATTAAGTACTGCAAATCACAATGAATTGTGAATTATTCTGAGCAGATCTGACATGACTGTACGTGGCAGTCAATGATAGCTACTAGCTATATTGGTTGATTTCTTTGCATGCACATGAACAGCGCTGTGTGTTGGCCTGCAATGAATCTGGAAGCTATTTGTTGATTGATACGCCTTGATTGACTGATGTGGTATGACCAAGCGCCAATCGTCTTGGAGCGATCCACGGACGAGCTATGGAGACCAGCTCACCATAGCTCACCCTGGTAACCGACGACTGGTGACCAAAATCACCAAAGTACTTGGGTATAGGCCCTGTACGTCCCTTAAAGTGGTCACCAGTGGTCCCTTACTGGTCCCTTGGTGTTGCCTTGGTGGCAACCAGGGTCACCAGTGGTCCCAGGGACCCCACAAGGTGCCCGGGGGGCCCTTGCGGCGTTGCAGGCACCAACGGTTTGATCTACGTGGTCGATAGCAACGATCGCGATCGCGCCTCGGAGCATGGCTGTGCCCTGCTGTGCCCTGCTAGGTGCCCTGCAGGTATGAAGCATCAACAAGCTCAAGGCTGATCATAGTGAAATCTTGCAAGTTATATAACTACCTATATAAAATTTGGGCATAGTCATATTTTATATAACTATTAGTACAACTATCGGCAACCAGGGTTGATGAAGCAGATGACCAAACATTTGTGAAGTATTAACTGTTGCAATATGAGCAACAGTTGTGAACAAGATAAGGCATTCGTTTGTTTACAAATAGTACAGCATAGTACCACGTACAACAGTTACAAACCATTGTAGAACTGTTGTATACATGTTATCAACAACAAAGAACACATAGATAAGTGGCCCTTGGTCATATTTGGTCTATGTAAGGAAAAAGAGCTACCGTTTCAGACTAATACTTATCATAACCATGAGGATGGTTGGGAGTATGTGCGCCTCATAGATGAAGCAAACAATGTATGCCTGCTGAGGCTTCTACCTTGGCTTTATCAATGGTCCTGCTGATCTACCAGACTGTCAAAAGGTTTGGCTCTACTGGTGCTTGGTTCCACAATCAATCAGTAGGGCCACTCCCGTAGGTGTTGATCATAGCTGCTTATTGCTTGCTTATTGCAGGCTTTATAAGCGCTGTCATGTTATGACCATTAGTTCACCTTCATTGTTTGCCCTGTTTGAGTTACCTCTCATAGCAATTACCCTAGACCCATCAGTTTTCGGTTGATTGTCTAAACAATATGTGTTATAGTTATTATAGCCATTATCATGGTTTTGTGTATTTACGCTGTACCCATGAATAGATCCTTTCGTATTGCCCTTATTTTTGTATCCATAGCAAAGAATTTGGCTATCAATATTGATTAATTACACACTTATATGTGTATATATATATATATAACTCTTATTATCGTCATGCTTTTGAGCCAATATGTCCGTATATCGCCGCTGTAGCAATGTCAATACTACTAAGGTCACTCAGGCTGCGCAATCTACAGCCATTATTTGTAGTCAATACCATTTTGTCACTCATTATGGCATTTAGTGCCATTAGTTGTTAATTATATCCATAGTTATTTTTGTATATTTACATTATATATATGTAGATATATTTATATAGTGTATATGGGGTATAGCCACAAACCTGATCTATAGCCATTATCGATCTATAGCAATGGCCATGAGAACCAAGTCATGCCACGAGAACCAGTCGTCATGCCGCAGCCCAGGTGTTGAGGACGCGCGAGAGGAACTGACCAAGATGTTGAACGAAGATGAGATGCGTGATGCGGTGCTGTTGGTCTTCGCCAACAAACAGGAGCTGCTAGGGTGATCCCACCCAATATGTCCTCAGTTATCTAGAATTTATAGGAAGGTTGTAACATATATCGTATGTATCTACATATAGACATGGATAGATAGATAGATAGATAGATAGATAGTCCACCCACATATGATCCAAAATGTGATGTTTGATGTTTGTTGAAACCATTACAGAGTAACTACTGTAGGTGTCATGTTTTGATGTCATGTTTTCAAACACTACATGTTAAGATGTTAAATCTGGGCTATATGGGCTTTACATATAGCTGTAACCAACATGAACGGTCAGATGTAGCAACTTCTCGTCCTTGTGCCAGCATGTACCAGCTATGTTGAAGATGAATGTATGGCTTATCAAACATCAGAGATCATCAGTGGATGGTCGCGTAATTGGTCACTGGTTGGATGCTAATCATGTAGGCACCACTAAGCAATGTAATCCAACTATCAAGCTTTGTAGGCTTTATATGCTAATCATATGATCATATAATGCTAATGAAGCTTCATATGCTAATCATATGATCATATAATGCTAATGAAGCTTCATATGCTAATCATATGATCATATAATGCTAATGAAGCTTCATATGCAAATCATATGATCATATAATGCTAATGAAGCTTCATATGCAAATCATATGATCATACAATGCTAATGAAGCTTCATATGCAAATCATATGATCATATAATGCTAATGAAGCTTCATATGCAAATCATATAATCATATAATGCTAGTGAAGCTTCATATGCTAATCATATACTCCAAGTATCCAAGCACATGAAGCTTCATTACTGAACTCATGGACTATCCCAATGTGCTATTCATGACTATCATGTGACTATCCAAACCAATCATATACTCCAACAGTTGAATTATAAGCATATAATCATATAACTATCATATAATCATATAATCATATATAGTGCTAATGAAGCCTACAAAACTTTATCTCATCAGTCACTGACGACCAGCCACAGTCGTCACGGTTGAGGATCTGCCCCAAGCCATGACGGCGGCGGAAGTCACCGAGAAGTTGGGGCTCCACAACCTCCGCCATCGACGCTTGGAACGGCAACAGCAACGACGCAGCTGGCTATGGTTTCGACCGAGCCATTTGGGTGACCCTCCAAGGTATGGTTGTTTTATTTCTATAAATCATCTATCTTTATATATATATATATAAAGGATGATTTGTTTACTATACAAATGATTCATGTATGGTAACTAGGGGTACCCCTATGAATTGAGAAACACAAATTTCACAATGGGACTGCCGGTGAGCTGCAACTGTTAAGAGTGCGTTTGTTAACAGGTTTTTCATTTATTTCCTGGATATTCCCTGCCCAAGTTGACTAGTACTTTCTGGGGTAGTTGAAAGCTTTTCGCATCTAGTTGTGATTTTTCTTCCGCCTCCTTGGGGGGGCCAGGGTGCCCTGTTTGTGCTATCCGGTTTGCTGGTAAGTCACTTAAGTCACATTGGCTGCTTTCGAGTGAATGTTTGAAGTGTGAATAGTGGTGAAAGAATTTCATGTTGCCTTATTTGACAAGGAAGTGTGATAGCGTACGTTGAGTTTTTGGTGGACTTCATTCGTGTAGCGTCGCGGCGGGCCTCTCAATCACTAGATAGGTGCAAAAGGAGGCCATTGAAGTGATCCTAAGATTCCGGTCGCTCGATCCGCCATGTGGATGGAAGTACTCTAGGTCACCATCCGAAAGTTTTTTTGATCGACCCTTTGAATATCAGACCCCCTTGTCCTACCTACAAAAGTCTATGCGTTCTCTTCAATCGCAGACTGTGTTGCGGGATCTGACATGTTCAGGGGAAGTTATCAGTTAGTTTTGTCATGAATCAACCATCATTAACCAGCTAAGTTAACCATCGCACGGCATCAATTGTTCACCATTCTAGTTCGGAACAGTGAAGAATGGCGATTATTAATTCATGGTTCTTATGGATAAGAATGGTTAAGACCGGGTGATAATCATTTCATCCAACGGTTATGATGGTGAAGCATCCTTTCCAATTTCATGGTTGTAGACATTGTGTATGTTTCCCATATTTTGGATGGTTGGTGGCCATATTTTCTCAAAGGGGTTGAAACTTGAAACCACCAACCAGTTCTGTGTGCCAAATCACCAGCACCAAGGCTGGCTGAGTTTGGTTGGTCTGGATCCAGCAGCCATAAGTTATAACCAAACGCAGTTTAGAAGATTCAATCAGTTTATAAATTGAGTAAACCAGTGGTTACTATTACTATTATTACTATCATCAAACTCAGTTTATCAGCAACTCATCATCCCAGGTCAGTGGTTCATCCAGTCTGCCTGCGCCACCACCGGAGATGGCTTGTACGAAGGCGACTGGTGCACAGCATCAGGGCTTGGAAGGGGGCTGATGTTGGTTGGTTGGTTGGTTGGTTGGTTGGTTGGTTGGTTGGTTGGTTGGTTGGTTGGTTGGTTGGTT
>VSDK01000257.1:246163-258283 GCA_009767595.1 Symbiodinium kawagutii
ATCTTTCAGCAGGCAGCCACATTCAATGTGATTGTTGGGTAGCACAATCAGTTTGAATCCTATCCGCTACGTTTGCGATTTGATTGTTTGTGAACCATTGTGTTGGTGAACGGAAAGAATACATTTTGTCATTTGTGTTGTCACATCCTTCTAGTTATTCTGCAGCAACAATTCCCATCCCTTTATTTTTAATTACTTGTTTTCGATCTTTAACATATACTATGCGACTGGTTAGTGATGTTTAGCATACTATGCATCGTAACCAGCTATGATGACCAGCAAATCCAGGGGGAACCCCACTTGCAATCCAACAACCATTCGCCATTTGCAACTGCAATAGTGATTCTCAACATTTTGCGCTGTAATCTCAGCTTAAACAAGTTGTTGACCATGAGAAACCAGCTTCTCAACAACCATTGATGGTTGCTAGTGAATCCTTCTTAAGCCATTCATGATGAATTATAGCCACTAGTCCATGATTTTCTTTTCATGACCACTTGCTATAACTAACGATGCTTAGCAGCTTGTCAACCATGACCATCAACAAGAACTATCAACCAACCATTGTTGGTTCATGCTTCAACCTGGCTCAGCCACCAGGCCCGCCCCCAACCCCAACTGCTCCTGGCGCAGGACTGGATTGGCTCTCTCGCACCCTGTCCTCCAAGCGCTGATGCTTGGTCGGCAGAAGTTCTGTGATGGGCTTTGCGGCCCAAATATGGCCAGCTGGGCCAAGCAGTTACACACCGGTAAACAAACATAGCAATAGAAAATCACCATATTTTGTAGAGAAACCCTAGGAAACCATCAATAATTGGTGGATTTTCCATTGCCATGTTAGTTTACCGGAGTGTAACCAACCAATAGTGGTGGTTATTACCAGCCAAACTATAGGGGAAAACAGCCTGGTTAATGATGGGAACCAGGTTAACCATCAATATTAAGCAGCTATATGGTTAATGATGGGAAACAACGGGAAGCTGCTTAATATGTTCATCAACCATTAGTATGATTAAGCAGCTATTTCATAAGGATGATAAAGGATACTAAAGGATGATTTAGGGTATCCCTATTTTGAGAAACCCCCATGTGGATTGTTGTGGCCATCACGGTGATTCCGAGATGCGTTTGTTGCTTTGGGCGTGCGATATTTCCAGACGAGGATCTTCGAGGATTGCGCCAGGGACAATAAGCAAACGCTGCCTAGATTCTTTTCTTCACTCGAGCAACAGTTTTTTAGGATATTTAGATTTCACTCCATGTGGTCAGTTTTAGCAGGCTACTGCTTGGAAGTTGTTTTTTGCGTAAGCTCTTGATACAAGAACCCTGATGCATGTAACTTTGTGCCAGGTGCCCTCCTCGTTGGTGCAAATGATCATTCACTGTTTATTGAAGATCTCGGGGTGAGAACTCAACTTGATCCATCTTGGGAGTTTTGATGGTTCCCGGCTGGCTGTGTCATCCCCAATAGGAAACTGCTTGAAAACTGAATATGGCTCGAAATCCGCAACTTACCATATCAAACAGCTATTTGCACCATTTCTCCCAAAATTGCAGCTGTAGCTGTAGCTGAATCATATTAGAAGGTCAGCCGACATGCGTAGCCATTTCCACCAGTTGATGAATCTTTGACCATTCCAGACCGGAGGATCATAAAATCGGCGACTCCTAGCCAATAGAAGGTTGATCATGAATTCCTAATTGGCATTTCTCAATGGTAACTTACCAATCTTATAGATGGTAAATTCATCATTTCTGAATCGCTCGTTGTTTGTTGCTACTTCTTTTTGCCAATCCTTTCCAGATCCATCACTGACCCGTCCAAGGAACACAGCTGTGAATTCGAGTTGCGACGATTCTTTCTGAAGCATATCATTGTGTAGTGTGGTATGTTGACGCAGTTTCGTCACGCCTGGCTGCCTGATCGTCTGCACAGGACAAAAAGCAGCTGAGCACATGAGTTGTGAGTTGGCCCGGCCATTGTTCGGTGCATCGAAAAAAAATGGGAGTCGGTAAGATTTGTTCCTTGTACCTGTTTTTAGAGAACCTGTTCTTTTGACTTTTTGAATGTAAAATAATGAAAATGGTTGGAGACGTTCTCCATGTAAACATATGGCTGTGGATCATTAACTATTGTTTTCCCTATAAAATGGTTGGTTAATATCCTCCATTATTGGTTGGTTAATATTGACCCATAGCCATATTCCTTCACCACCAATGTTTAGAGATTAACCGCTGTAAAGACTGCTCAGCTCAGTGGTGAATCCGATGAACCCCAGCATTGGTTCGCCAGCCCCGATTTTCCACTTCCTTGGGTGCCATTTGAGACTGCCAGGCTGGTGCTTGGTCGATATCCAAGAATCATTCAACGATATCATTCATGAATATTCAACACATAATTCTAGGAATAGCAAAACTCTCATATTCACCACTCTTTTTGAGACATCTTACCATAGATATTCACCATAGATTCATATTCACCAAAAAGTCCCTATATTTTTCCCCATATAAACCATACTAAGCCATATCAATCCATATCAATCCATAAAATGTTCCCATGTAGACTACTTGAATGTGCAACAATGGGTTATAACCATCGTTATAAGCCCTATACGGTGGCTGAACTCGCCCCGTTTCGAAACCATGGGAGTTGCCGTGGGGGTGCACATCCGCCCAGCGGCGGAGGCGCCTGGATGGCGGGGTGAACGATCCCGACGGAGGTACGTGGCGCGCCTGGGAGGACCGACGTTTGGTCCTGGATCCGTTGATCCAACAGGGGGTCGCGGCTCAGACACATAGATAGATAGATAGGTAGGTAGGTAGGTATGTAGGTAGGTAGGTGTAGGTAGATAGATAGCGACAGAATTGTTTTGAGTTGTTTTTTACATATTTGTGTATTTTTACATATGTATCTATTTGTATATATATATATATTTATATATACATATATATATACATATATATATACATATACTTTTATGGATGTATCTGTGGACAATGATTCACATTATATAACTGGCGTGGTTGCAATGAATTTTCAGAGTCGAAGTGCGACTTCGGATGTGGGCAAATTCTCACCACCTTCACTGGCTGAATCTATCCATATTTGATGGGCTCAAAAGCGGCATATTTGAAATTCTTGGCCAAAAAACATTGTGGGTGCGTCCATGAATCTCATGGTTCAGCGCCATGAATGGGGTGAGCCGCGCTACTGCTGCTGGTGCGGCTAACTCGTAAAGGCCGACTGCCATGATTAGCCACCATAGAAAGCATAGGAACCATCCATCCATCCACCATAGGAACGATCCATTGGCCACAACCACCATTCACCAGCTAATTAGATAGTTCTTAAAATTTCTTAACCATTATTCCCAAGTATTTACCGTGGTTAAACCATTATTTACTGTGGTTAAACCATTATTCCCAAGTATTTACCATGGTTTCTACCACAAGTCGCCAGCATTCACCATAGGATCCATCCGCTATGAGGCGCCATCATTGAAGACACCAGCTGCACAAGGCGGAGCGGAGATGAATAGGCCGTGGTTGATCATGGCTGGTGAAGGGTTGCTAGTGCTTAACGCTTGGCTCATGATTGGTTCGTTGTGGTGAAGTAGCTGGTCAGTAGTGATTGATCATGGTGAATAATAGGTAAAACTGATTGATCATGATGAATAATAGTTAAAACGGATTGATCACGGTGAGTAACAGTGGTGAATAGTGCATGCAAGTGGTTAGTTAGCTGCTTAGAACTGGTTGATCGTGGTGAATGATATTGGTTATGATGGTTACAGTAGTAGTGGTTACAAATGGTTAATCAGCTGGTTAATACTGGTTGAGTAGCTCCTTAATTATGGGTTGATATTGGCGAATGATAGTGGTTGCAGTGGACAATGATAATTAATTAGCTGGTTAATCATAGTTGAAAAAGATTGGTCAATAGCTTTTTATAACAGCTATGCCAACCCAAACAATGGATAAAGTTGAATAAATGGATAGTCCAACCATTAGATGGAGCTCAAAAATGGTGTGTAACGATATGATCTATATAAACTGAAATGGCTGTGGGTCAATACTAACAATCAATTTTATGGGGGATATTGACCAACAATAAAAGGGCCCATAGCCATTTGAATTACCATTGGTTGATTTGTTTCTCCTGGGGCAGCTGAACGTTTTGTGCAGAGGATGGGTTGCAGTCAACTTGAAAGAAACATTACCCGTGAGGCGTAACAAGGTACCATTTTGGGAGAAATGTCAGGGCCTAAAATGCTATATAGCTGCTGTGATATAGGCTTTCTTTGAAGAATTGTCATCGACATCACCGCCAGTAACATAATTTTCATAGTTCATGGGAGTTGGAGATCGTTGTATTTAATCATTAGCATCATTGAAATCAGTGTCATTACCATCATGCCAAAAACATTGTTGCCAGTAGCATCCAGTAGCCATCATCATCCATGACGTGAATTCCCAAGAATGCAGCCAGCACCGCGTCGCCACCAATTTGTACCAATGATGGACAATCGGCAGCCATGGTGGTTGTAATGGTTGATTTCGACAGTCACGACAATGGGACCAGCTAGGAGTATGTTGTTCTGGCCAGTCATGGCACGCCATGCGAAGTTCTGTTTGTGTTCGGACAGCATAAGAGCCGAAGTTCTGCTTGTTTTCCAACAGCACACGAGTCACAAGAGCCCAAGTTCCAAGACCTCTCCAGGAATGGGTGGATAGCTCTGGATTGCTATGCCCGCCTGGATCTAGTGCGCCAGGCCCGACCTTCAAGAGAACGCGCATGGCACTGGACTCAAAGCTGGGCTTCAACTCGGGTGCGCACAGCTGCGACGAGTTGATGTGAAGACAACCAGCCATGGACACTGTGTTCGATGATAGGTATTGGTGGTTGAATGATGTTGAATGAGTGAATAATGTGGGGGATTATGATGGTTCACAGTATGATGACTACCACTAGTTAACAGTATGATGACTACAACTATGGTTGATCAACTACTATTGATGGTTGAATGTTTGAAGAATGTGCGGGTTTCTCAAGCCGTAGAGTACCCCCAAAGCTATGGTTGATTTACTGCTAGGAATGGTTCATTTTGGATGATAACTGGGGGGTCCCCTCTATTGACAAACATGAGAAACCACCATATATGTTCCGTGATAATGATTGATGGTTGAACAATGAGGCTGATTCTTCCAAAAACACTCAATCATGTTTATTTGTGGTCAGATAGAGAATCATGACGATCTTCTCGACAGCTCACGAGATCAAAAACTTGACTCACATCTTGATGCAATTTTGCTTGATCCCCAAACAGCCATCACTAAGGCATCATCAGCCATGAATCATCATGATCCGCTTGTGCGCAGGCTTTCAACTATCTTCGTTCGTTTGATCCCCAGATGCTGTGAGTGGTGCATGTGAAAGGGTGTCCCCAAACCATCTCATTTGTCAGGGGTGAAAACCACTGAAAACGATGCCGCTGTTTGGTGGCTCGGCCGTGGTATCCACACGATTGTACAATCATGTGTGCACAAAACATCATAAGACATGTTCCAGTCCGAACTATATGATATGTATACATCTTCAGTATTTATCCTTTTCATTCTCATGAACCATCCAAATTTCTCCCACACTTCAACAAGAAAAAGGAGTGCAGTATGTGCTTTCCAAACTCAGTCGTGGATTGTTCACCATGGTGTCTCTCCGGTACAGTACTGGTCCCTAGCAACAAATTCGTCATATGCCACCACTTCAACTGGTTGGTTAAGGAGTGGTTACTGGTTGATGGTTGATGCATGATTGGTGAACTTGGGCAATGCTTCACCTGGAGATTGACTGATGGTGAACAGAATCTGTGTTTCATCTCATTCCAGGAGCTAAAAAAACACGGAGGTATAGATTCTGCACTGCGAAAGTGAGCATCAGAGCATCATACCCAGTCCGTAGGTGCGCAGAAAATTTTGGGACCCCCAACCATTGCGGGCACTGTGGCAACGGCTCAGTGACCCTGGTCAAGTCAAACTTTTGGGACCCCCAACCATTCAAAAATTGTTGGTTAAAAAAGGGAAAGCAACCATTTGAATCCATTTGAGAGTACAAAAGTTCTAGGTGTGGAAATCAAGAAACACAGCTGGGTGCTTGTGAGCAGGAAACCCCAGTTGCATCTTCGTAGTTGAAATACACTATTATGCTGGATTGGCATTTCCTATCATTGCGCGATAGAAGAGACGTAGAGAGAGATGTAAGCCATATATATATATAATATATATATATAGTATATATATATAATATATATATATATATACAATTGTCAGCAGCCAATCATCATAAACTACGGTTCTGAACAGTTTCTATTCATTTTCATGAGCCTTGCCCATGGGCACCAAGTTGGAATCCCGATCGGCATCGCTTGCGGCTTCTTTTACCAGGCGGGAGGGGGATTGGCGATGCTAAACAGCTGATCCGTTATGATCCAATGGGTGCTATGTGACTGATACCATGGCTAATAGTTACTGTAACAAAATGGTTCTTTTCTAGGTTTAACTATGGCTAATACTGGTTCATAATAGGGGACTATGATGGTTTGTAGGGGGTTCAACAACTACTAATATGGGGATTCTCAAGCCATGGGGAACCAAATGGTTGGTTATTACTACAAATGGTTTCTCAAGGATGGTTCGGGGGTATCTCCATTATGAGAAACACCCCTGTACTGGAATGAGTGTTATGGCTAATACTTCGTGCCATGGTTGTAGTGCTTTATAATGATGGTAAATGACAATGACAATGGTGCCGAATCATAGGATCGTTCTCATAGCTTCCCTACAAATAATGGGTCATTGATAGCTATCAACCTGGATCTCAATGACTGGCAGCTTATGACGATTACACCCACCGGATGAAGCCAATACCATGGGTTGGCACAGTCTCAAATGAGTGAGGCTGGTCCTACAAGACTGGAATCATAACACTGATGTCAGAGGCATACATGTCATAGATGTGTATATATTTATATTATATTTATATTCACAATATAAATAAACACACATATATATATAGATATATATATATATGTATATACATTTGTTAATACATACATAGATACATAAATATGTGTATTCAGTACATGATGCTAGGAGATATGAGTCGGCACAGGATGGGCTGGAAGGTCATGGGTCCTTTTAAAGATGTGAATGCAACCCATGTTGAAAGGAAACAGAGCCAACAGAAAAGATAGCTACATAGTATGAAGGTCTTGAAATATAGTAATGTCTTAAGATATATTGCTAATTACTGTATACCGAACACCAAAAAACAATAGTGGCAATAATGAAAACAACAGCAACGTCATGTGTTTCCCTTACCTTAGAGTACTTTTATTGCCGCCAAACCCGGGTTTGCTTGGGACAAAGTGGCTCATTATCGCCAATTTTTCTCTGACCTCGAAGCAGTCTTCCACCCATCAAAAGTTTGGCAGGAAAAGAATAAAATGTTCCCTTCATTGTTTGATAGGAAAAGGATAACATGTTCCCTTGCTCCTATGATGCTTTCTCAATTCATAGGGGTCCCCCCCAAATCATCTAACACTAATCATTTAATATCATTTATAGCAATGAACCATTAATTTTTGGTGGTCCCCTATGGCATGAGAAACGGCTCACTAAACAAGGGCGAAGGACCAGTGGTCCACCACCGCTTCTCGGGGACACCACCGGCACGCCTCGCTGTGGCCGTCGAGGTTTACGGCAAGGCCATGGAAGTCCGCGCAAAGCATCAAGAGGAAGGCTGCGAAGGTAGGTACCGGCGGTTCAAGTGACGTTCCCAGGTGGAAGTGATGTGAAGGGGTTAAGTGGTGGTTGATCATGATGGTTGATGTGGATGGGTTTGGTAACTTTTGGTGTGATTCACAGTTTTTATTTTCCCCTGTAATCATTAACAAATGGTTGGTTGACTAATATTTTTCATGGGGGTTGAGACCACCAGCCAGGTTTGGTAACTGGTGGTTGATCATGATGGGTTTGGTAACTGGGGGTTTCAGCTACCAGGGGTGGTGTAACCACATGGCGGTTTCTGCAAATGGGGACCTCACAAACAGTGAGTTTTTTTACTACCAATGGCTAATATTGGATGAGTTTGGGGTACCTCTGTTTTGAGAAACACCTATTTGTGGTGGGAATGCTGAAAGCCTACTGGTTGGTGAATCACTTGTCATCAACCGGCAATTCCAACCGCAACCAGCGTCCCATCGTCGCAAGTCACTATCTCCATGGTTGGCCAAGATGTGTTCCCCGCCACAATCATTGGTCATGAATATCATCTTTTGCAAAAAGTTATGCAGAAGTTGTGTGTGTGTGTGTGTGTCACTAGTCCGAAAGTGAATCGCAATCTCTGGCAAACATCAACCATTCTTGTGCCTTCACTCTATATTGGTGATTATACGGGGAGCCATTTCAAGATGGGATGGTTGAAGGTTGTCAGTGCTGGTTCATGATGGCTACTGATCGTTCACGATTGTAGATGATTGTTGATCATGGTTTTGAAATGTTCATGATGATCAATGATGGTCAGACATTTTCATAAGATGGTCGATCATTGACCATGATGGTTGATGATTAATTATGGTTTGTTTCGACGGAGTTTGAGTGATCCAGACAGTATTGGATGGATTGCCAAGGTATCCCAGCCCGGATGTTTGGAATTTTGAGTCCTTGGGGCAAGGTGGAGCCAGGGCTACGGCTCGAGTTGTTCTGGCAGCTTGTAGGGACTTCCCCGGCCAAGATATTGGAATCACAACTCCATAAATCCCAAAATTGAGTAGTAGTTCGCATCCCAACAGGTGGACTACTTTGTTCATTTTTGGGATGTTCACCAGGGTACCGGAGGTCCTTGACGTTATCCCACCAATCCCCGACCAATCCATGGTTCATTAGCACCATGGCTTCTCGTACCTCGATTACAACAGCCAAGTTTTTCTATCTCATCACTCCATGGTTTACCTATCATAAGTCCTCATCACTCCATGATCCGTTCATAGCACCGTGGTTCATTGTCGGTGCCAGTTCGATGAAACAAACAAATGGATCAACTGGATCAAGTGGATCTAGCCCTACTGGACACTGGCCACTTGGCAACCTTGGTATCCTGGCAAGCCATGGGCCCTGCGAAAACTCTTGTCCTGCCATCCTGCAATCTTGTGAATGAACGTTTTTTTGGGTGCCTTATAATGGTTCAGTACTGGCTCAACAATGGTCAACGATGGGAAATGTGTGATCCCTTTCTCAGCAATGAGCTTGTGAACCAATGACGTGCGAGGCAGCAGAGGCCAAAGCCAAGCCCAAAGCCAAGTTCAAGATGAAAGCCAAGGCTAAGCCAAAGGCACGAGCAGCAGAGGACCGATTGGTGCTGTTGCTGTGGCAGGCTTGAGGCAAACATAGATGTTGAACCATGTAACGGACCACACAGGGACCATCTGGGGGACCACGAGGTGATGGAGAAAGAGCACCAATTTTGAGTCCGCATCTTGCACTATTTTCAGCAAGATGAGTCCCATATCCGAAATGCAAGGAGGAGGACAGCTACAGTGAAGAAGATTGAGAACTTAATCTTAATTCAATAAATATACACATATTTCAATGCCTACCAGAAAGATGAACCATATTATTTATTTATGGCTTTTGGTCTAAAATACCTGTTATAAAATTATTTATATAATAACTATATTAGATATAATAAATATTATTATAAGAAAAAAAATACTCTATTTCGAGTGATCCCCACCATGACATTTCAAATCAGCTTGTTAACTGCACTTTTGTCTGCATATCAACATGTTAGTCGGCAGACATGCAACTAGCTGTGCCGATCATTGGTTTCACCTGGCACGTCATTATACATGTCAGTCTGTCACATAGCATATCAACATGTCAGTTGGCAGTGTGAAATACACTCCAGGGCTCTCAACACGTTTACTTAAACATGCCTAAACATGGCAGTAAACCACCTCAGCCAAAGCATTTGCTTCACCTGGTAGGTTATTGTATATGTCAGTCTGTCAAACAGCATATCAACATGTCAGTCGGCAGAAACATGCAGTGCTTGCAGTAAAGACCCTTCAATTAGGCTGATTGCCCGGCTATCCGGAAAACAATGTTACCCAGATACGGTCCACTTGAGATGAAAAAGAAAATAAAAAAAGGCCCCGACCTTTCTGTAGAGCCCCGCTGTAAACCCCTTTACTCTCTTATGTCAATATTTTTTCTGACATTTTTTTAAATATATCTTTTAATATTTTCTTTGATATTCTTTTTAACATATCTTTTAATACTCTCTTCTAATATTCTCTTTTAACATTTTTTTGACATTTTATTTGACATATCTTCTGATATTCTCTCTGACATTCTTTTTGATATTTCTTTTAATATTCTTTCTAATATATTTTCTGACATTTTCTCTGATATTCTTTCTGACATATTTTCTAAAATTTTCTTCTAATATTTTCTTCTGCCATTTTTTCTGACATTTTATTTGATATATTTTTTGATATTCTTTTTGATATTCTTTCTGACATTTTTTTTAATATTTTTTTTAACATATTTTTTGATATTCTCTCTGATATATTTTTTTGATATATTTTTTGATATTCTCTTTGTTATTTTTTTTGGAATATTTTTTTAATATTTTTTTAAATATTTTTTTTGATATATCTTCTGATATTTTTTTGGTTTTCCTTTTGACATATTTTTTAATATTTTTTCTGATATTTTTTTAACATATCTTTTGATATTCTTTCTGACATATTTTATAAGATTTTTTTTAACATATCTTCTGATATTCTTTCTAACATATTTTTTGCCATTTTCTCTGACATTCTTTCTGGTATTTTTTCTGACATTCTTTTTAATATATTTTTTAATATTTTTTTTGACATATCTTCTGATATTTTTTTGGCATTCTTTTTGACATATTTTTTAATATTTTTTTTATTATAATTTTTAATATTTTTTATAACATATTATTTACCATTTTCTCTGACATTCTTTTTGGTACTTTCTGTGACATTCTTTCTGACATTATTTTTGATATTTTTGAGGTCCGGCAGCCACCACTGGCCGCGAATGGTCGTGGTTGAGGTCTAGCAGTTATTACTAGGTCCGGCAGCCACTACTGGCTGGGGGTGGGGGGGGAGCAGTTTTGCCCAGTTGTGCACAACTAGTTGGTGCTGCTGGTGAAGCTGATTCACCACTAATCACCCTAGCTACGTTGGCAATCAGCTTGATTGTTTGTTGATGATTGTTTGGTCTCCCATGCAGCGTGCAACCGACTGTGCACCGAACCCCAACCGCCATCGAAGAAAAAAATTTTAATAAATTTTAATTACTTTACTTCGAGTGATCCCCACCATGTCATGTCATCACCGCTTATTAACTCCACTTTTGTCTGACATTCTCTCCGACATACCTTCTGACATTCTTTCTGGCAAATCTTCTGTCATTCCTTCTGGCATACCTTTTGACATTCTTTCTGACATCCTTTCTGGCATATCTTCTGACGTTCTTTCTGACAACTTTCTACTCGGACATTCTTTCTGACATTCTTTCTGACATCTCTTCTGACATTCTCTCTGACATTCTTTCTGACATATCTTTTGACATTCTCTCTGACATATCTTCTGACATATCTTCTGACATTCTCTCTGACATATCTTCTGACATTCTTTCTGACATCTCTTCTGACATTCTTTCTGACATATCTTCTGGCATTCTCTCTGACATACCTTCTGACATTCTCTCTGACATTCTTTCTGACATATCTTTTGACATTCTCTCTGACATATCTTCTGACATATCTTCTGACATTCTCTCTGACATATCTTCTGACATTCTTTCTGACATCTCTTCTGACATTCTTTCTGACATATCTTCTGGCATTCTCTCTGACATATCTTCTGACATTCTCTCTGACATTCTTTCTGGCAAATCTTTTGACATTCTCTCTGACATATCTTCTGACATATCTTCTGACATTCTCTCTGACATATCTTCTGACATATCTTCTGACATTCTCTCTGACATTCTTTCTGGCAGATCTTTTGACATTCTTTCTGACAT
>VSDK01000257.1:261632-271868 GCA_009767595.1 Symbiodinium kawagutii
AATATAAATTTTAAATTAAAAAATATAATTAAATAATTTCTTAATATATAAATAATATAATTAATTTTTTAATTAGATATATATATATATATATTTATTTATATATTATATTTTTTTAGGGAAGATTATAAAATTATATTATTAATATATATTTGGATTATAATTTTCTAATATTTTTTTTAAATATATTTTATATTTTTAGGAGGAGGATTATATTGATATGTATTTGGCTTATAATTTTCTAATATTATTTTTGAATATATTTTGTATTTTGCATATTGATCGTTGGCTTTTGGTTTTGTCACGAACAGCTTGCGAAGGTGCACAGACCAAAACGGAGACTCTTTCGTGTGATCCACATTTGCAAACCAGAGTGTCCTGCATGTTCGTCAGACACGCTTTCTTGCTCATCGTCCAAGTACACATGGTGGTCTCTCAAAATCGGAGGATCCTCAAATTATATTGTATTAATTATTGTTTATTGATAAACCAACCATTTTTAGAATCCCCGATTTTAAGAAAACCCCCACATGAGTCCCAGTACCCCTTTACCCATCAACCAACGAACCCTCAACGTTTTGGTCAGTGCGAAAACGATGAATTTCCTCGTCAGCTCAGTCATCATCGATGAGCTCCACTCTGATCTCTTGGTCTGCCAGCTCTCCTGGCGAGCACCGCTGCACAGCCAAACAGAACTACGGTAGGTTGTAGGTGAGTTGAGGATGGTTGAATGATGGTTACGTGTTGAATAGTGGCTATATGATGGTTATGTAATGGCTATATGCTGCTCGAGCTGTTGATATTCATCGTTCCTCCCAAACGGTTGTGCTTGACACATCCGGTGTGCAGACCCGCCCTGCCTCTGACGTTCAATAATTTGAGGTCCAAAATTGACATGACCCCCTCAAACTGGCATTTTCTCTATTAGTTGTTAATCAAGGGTTACCATCACTTTTGGACAATTCCATTTGTATCCATTTGTAGGATTTGTTCATGAGGCCAAATTGGACGCCTCTAGGTTCAGACTTCCAGCAAGCCTCTAGAACACGCACCAACAACTATCAACCGGAATTTGCAGCTGCTGCTCTGTTGGTTGCTGATTGCAAATTGGCTGCGGTGCTACGTATTGCAATGTTTAAGGGAAAAGTTATAGCCAGAAGTTCTATGTCTGACCCTACCTAAAACAACAATTTATCAATCCCCCTAATGATCCAAGAACAAACGGTATGTTTTTGAGTCGAGTCATTTATATATTGTGCCAAAAAAGTGGCACCCGGAAAACCATTGGTTTCCTCGTAAAATGAACATTTTTCGGTGGGTTGTTGGTTACCCTATTTTGGCACAAACCCATGTACTTGCAACCACAGCTCCTCCATCAAACTCAAAATGCGCTTCTGAAGCCTCGGACGGCATGTTGGAGTGCACCACTGACTTACAGCATGGTATCAGGCACAACATCATGGCGCTCTGTGGTTCACCACCACCCCACTATTGACATGTCAATTGATCATCCTCAGCTATGATCTGATACAATTGATACCGCCAACCAAACAAAAGAAAAAAGCGTGCAATGGGCAACTGAATGGAAGGAAACACGTTGGTTGGCAAAGTCCTCATTTGTGTTGGCAAAGTCCTTTTTGGGGTTGGCTGATCAATGTATAAAGATGCACGCAAATGGGAAAACTATACACAACAATTTTTGCATATCGAAGATTGACATTTGCTGAGAACATCTAAGGTCCCTATGAATGCTTCAACAAATGCTTCAACAAATCGATTTTGATCATCACAAACCATGCTCACATAGTGTCCCTTTTCAACCATACAGGACCTTGACATGATAGCAGAACAAGTGCAATCAGCTAGTGTCGCATTTGTTGAAACAATGAACCTAAAACTGCTGCACCAAGCAGCAATCAGTGCATCTGTTTCCCTCCATGTGCAGTCCATCTGTTGCATGCAATCGCACAGTTCCTGATCAATGTTGGTATGTATCATGTATGCAGGCATGTAACGCATGTTCAAATGCATGCACGCATGCGTATGCATGTGTATACACGTATGTGCAAGCGCACTTGTACCTGAAAGCATATGTCTCTGTGGGTACGCCTGCATGTACCTAGTAATCTACTTGCCATGCAACCAATAGCAGCATCGGTATATGATATGCATAATCTGGGGTACCCTAAAAACCCGGGTTTGCCTGTCAAAATTGCATGGGTTGGTGACTTGGAAATAGGCTAAACCATCATTTAGCTAACATCATGCGTCTTTCAGCAACCCGGCATGGAGTTTTCCAAGGTCCCGCACAGCATCTGGCTTCCTGACGCATGGGTGTCAAGCACAACAGATCGCGAATCAAGCAGCAGGACAAGACCCATGTAGAATCAGGTGTGACAGAAATTATCCCTACCATCCTGACCAAGATCATCTTCATAATCACCATCGTTCTCATCATCCGTGTTGTTTGTGTTGTTCTCCTGTGTTTTTTTCAAATTGTCCATGTTGATACTTGCTGTAAATTGATGAACATCTTTTTGCTTCATGATGTGATCATCACTCTGCCTCATGCAGTTCTTGGTGCCACTTGCCCACTGGTCAGAACATCTCAAGATTGAACATCCATCTGCTTCCACCCAAATGTGGATTCACCATGCCGATGGATTGCCAAACATTCATCAGATTCCCGCAGAGCATCTGACTGATGTCTCATTGATTGCAAAGGAGCACATTCTTTCAAGCACCGTCATCACGATTTTGATGTGCATAAGCCCTGTTTTGACCAAAGTGAATTAGAAAAAAACACCATCAGCATTAAAGAAAAATAGTAGTCAAAATAGTCATCATCATCGTCATCATCATCATCATCATCATCATCATCCTCCTCCTCATCATCATCATCATCATCATCATCATCATCATCATCATCACCCTCATCACCATCATCATCATCCTCCTCCTCATCATCACCACCACCACCAGCATCAGCATCATCATCATCATCATCATCATCATCATCATCATCATCGTCATCATCATGATCATGATTCATTATATATATATAATGTTGATTGTATTCACTGTGGTCGAGGTAGAATACTATCCATCACTGGAATTCCATGACTTCCTACTCCCGTCTTTGATCAGCAACCATTGTCGGCCAGTCTCAATCACCGTGAGCAAAAATCAACCAAACCAGCATCGTCAACCATCAATCATCATTAACCATCAGCCACCATTGACAATCATCAATCAGAATCCAGCGTTCAACCAGGACCAAGATTGACCAAGCGCCACCAAGCACCACAAACAATCATCAAATATCATTATCAATCATGGATCATCAACCATCATTAATGATTGCCAACCATTTTGAAACATTATGAGTAACCATTGACAACCACTACCCGTCATCAACTATCATTACCCATCAGCAAACATTGTTCAGCATGTGTTTCCAAAATCGTCACCAACATGAACTCTCAGTGAATCATCAACTTAACCATCATAACTGGCATTGGGTCAAAACCCTGTTCCCCTGGTTCCCCTATCATTAACCATTGTTTTCCCTTTGATTTGGTTGGTCATTATAAGCCATTATTGATGGTTAATATTGACCCATAGCCAACAACCATTTGGTTACACCACTCCTGGAGCTCCTTAGCTTCCCCGACAATAGGGATACCCCTGGCTCCAAATCGCTCCCTCCCAACCAGCCAGTCATCAACCCCTCACCACCTGCGTTCCCTCCTCAAACGTTCCTACCAAGGCACTCAAAGGTGAGCCACGCCACGCCGTCGTCTTCGTCCATGTGACCCTCGATGATCTGCCACCGCTAGGCTTCCGATACCCTTGGACCATGCCATGGATAGCAGGCTATCATCGCAAGATACGTGGTATTTCTTGGTGAACATGGGGATAGTTGCACTATACATATATATATATAGCCGTTATAGTATGTATATGGAAATGTGATCATATACATATACATCTATATATATATATATATGTATATATGTATATGTATATGATCACAGTACATAGAAATACAATATGCATGAATAGTTCGTGACACATTCCCAACAACTACTGGGCATGGCAATAAATTTGTATGGCCCATTAAAAGGGGTCACGTTAACCTATCATGCAATGGAAACAATCAACATATTAGTGGTATCCCACTTCTTGGCATCAAGGATTGCTCCTAATAGCCCCCATGTGGCTGTCTACAACTTGGCCACCACTGTTATTCCAAGGTGTGAGGTGTTCTCATCGCACAAAAATAGCAGTGCATTCAACAACCAAGCAATGATGTCATCTGGCGCCAAAAAGTTGTACCCATAGCTAGTCGGTAATCCCACAAGATGGGCCCCGAACCAGCTGGAAGTTTGTTTGAAACTAACTTAGCTGGGGCTAGTAGTTGAAGGATGTTAAAGGTCTGTGCAACCCAACTCATAACTGTTGATAACCCTATGATGTTGCACCAACCCCCCCCGTTGGTTACCCTGTACCCCACCTAGCTGGCAACCCCTGGCAACCCTTCGATGCTCATAGCTCGGTTGGGAGGTGCTGTGGAGCACCTTTCCAGCTGCGCTTTCGAAGAGTTCCTTGATGTAGCGCCATTCCAAACCTTGGCGCCGAGGCTTCACCCGGTGGGTGGGGCGATCTTGTCCTACCAGGTCTCCTTAGACAGTTGAACAAAACAGATGATAATTTTCAACAATAGTATTTATAATATACATATTTAAACCAGGTCTCTACTTAAATAGAGTTGATATGGTTGTAGAGATGCGTTTGATCTCCGAAAAGAACTGGAACAACTATGCGGTAGTGTCACTCTAGTTGTGTAAAAAGTTTCTCAACCCAGGCTCCTAGATGGGGACTGCTTGGAATTGACTGTTGACAAATGTGAAGAGGGATGGGCATTGAGCCAAATTCAGGAGGCACGTTTACCAGAAATATCTTTTTTGGAGGTATTCAAAAAACATGTTGATTGGGAGATTTCCTGTCTTAGGGGTATAGGGATACACATGCAAAGGCAGTGGTGGAACCTGAAAGGGATGTATCCTGATGGATATGGCAGGGATTTGACACCGCTAAAGGAGTTTGGAGATCTCGCAACCACTCCAGCCAATAGGGTATGGCAAGACACCAGCAAACAAACAATACCAATGCCAATTTGTGCTTCTTTGGCTTCGAACACGAAAAAACACCGTAAGCCAGCACCGAAACGCTGATTAAGCCATGGTATCAAGGTGCAATCCACAAGAGATAGTCATCTGAGAGGCACTTCTCTCAATATGAAATCTTATCAAACCAAATCGTGCTGTGAGTTGATTGTTGTAATCACACTGAGTTGTTGTGCTGCAGTCAACTTATCAAATGTTATCAATTGAGTTGATCCCTCAAGGGTTGGTTTCCCTATAGCTGGTTGCTTTCCCTGTCAATAATGGTTATAAACCCTAGGGTTGGTTTCCCATTAAGGGTTGGTGTCCCAGTAAGGGTTGGTGTCCCAGTACTGGTTGGTTTCCCATCAAGGTTCATCAACTTGGATGGGGCCCGTAGGGACCAGCATACAAAATTCCGGCGACTCGGGCGAGCGGAATCAGTGCCTAGGGACCGTTGAATTGTGGCGATCCGAAGGAATGGTAGAGATCTGCATTCAACCGCCCTCAGTGTACCTTAAATAGCTGGTGAATTATGCTATAGGAAGGTAGTTCATTAGTAATTCACATGGATCTAACCTTTCCTGCTACTAGAACTCCTGCAGGTCACCCCTCCCGGGGCTCCCGACCTTCGGGGATATTGCTCACCTTCACCGTTCTGGGTCGCGAAAAGGTCCCATGGGAGGCCATATCTCCTCGCAGCTCCGAACAGGTCTGGAATCGCCATGCAAGTGAGCAAAATAGAACAATCATATGACTATGGGTCAATATTAACCAACCAATTAATGGGGGATTTCCACCAACAATAACCAGGGAAACAATGGTTAATGACAGGGGAACAAGGGGTACAGGGTTTTGACCCACAGCCATATGACTATGGCAATGGCTTGATATAGCTGGTTAGTGGTTAATAATTTTCCAGGGATGATAACCAAGAATCATAGGGGATATATACCAACTATTTGACTCAAAATTATTGAACCATCAATTTTCTGGCGGGATGATAGCCACCAGAACTGAAGGGAAATCCATGGTTGATGATGGTACAACAGGGTGAACTGATCCACTGCTACATGGGAAACCTAACATCTTCTGTGATTGAAATTCTATATCACAGAATGATTACATGGGAAACCTAATATCTTCTGTGATTGAAATTCTATATCACAGAATGATTTGGTGGTTTCTTAAAATGGAAGACCCCTAAAATGGTTGATTGATTACTAGGAATGATGAATATGGGATGATTTTGGGGCATCCCTATTTTCAGAAGCCACCAGTTGCCTCTAACTCAATAACTATTGCAGTGAATATGGTGGCTGAGTGAAATTGTGTCAAATCGGTCAACGCTTGGGCTGTGGAATCTGTTCGCATCTGCGTGGGAACCGATCATGCGGACTGGATGATATGCGATATCTCCATGTCCCTCGAACATTTGATGATTAGCCATGTCATGTTTTATCATGCTGTATCTGCATCAACCTTCTGACGACAATTAAACCAATGACCAACTGATTCACAGGAGTCTTTGTCGCCAAAACCTGTTGTCACCACTGTTGTTGTTTTTTCGACGGTGATTGATCATCAGCAACGCTAATTGACAATCATACTGATTGGTCATCATTCAGCATCAGCATCATCAAGCAACACAATCCATCATTACTCATTATCACTCATCATGTGAATCCATATTCATCAAACATGGTTTCAATCCATTCTTAACCGTTCTTTAACTATCATTACATACCATAATTACATACCATCATTACATACCATCATTACATACCATTATTACATACCATTATTTAATCCACATTCATTTATCATTAATCATTCTTGCTAATTGACCCCTATTATCAACCACTATCAATGAAATTACAACCTCTACATAAGCAGTAATTACCACATAACCATCATGGCTTCACTGCCAGCAACGGCTGCGCCGAGGCACTGCCTTTGGCTTTCTGAACCTCCTTGGGCGCCCGCTTCTCCGCCAGCCTGGCAAGTGCCGGTTCCAAGGGTCCAACCGGGGTTCCAACCGGGCAGCCCTCGTTCCGAACTGCTGGAGGTTGCAACCGGTTGTGAGGAATATGGGGGTTTCTTAGGCGACCCAAAAGCTGTGGTTGTTGATGAATTTTGAGAAAGCACCATACATGATAAGTTACCACTTGTCAAAGTCAAATTTGACCCGGTGAATTGGTAACCACCCCACATCGTTAAACGCGGGACGCAGATCTCCCCTGCCTTCCGCCACGACCCAGTCGATCCTTGGATTCCACGGGACCTTGGCTGAGGCCAAGTAGGCAAGCGATGGTGTGTTATGACAACTTTCAATTTTAACCATCAATCAACCATCATGAACCACCATAACCATAATTAAAGAATGGTTTGGTTTCCTTGGAAAACAATGATGGTAGATAGGTTGATTGATGATTCATTGATGACTCTTACTTTTAGCCATCATCTTTTGTTCAAGGACAATCATCACTACCCATAACTAAAGAATGGTTTCCCAGCAAAACAATGATGATAGATTGGTTGTCCAATCGTCCATTAGTGGTTGCTGATGATGAGTGTCATATCATTGACACCATGTTCTTCCATAACAATGACGAAAAAAGAAGGTGATTGTAGGAAACAATGATTATTACTAATCAAATGCAAACCACAATCGTTTGTATAAGTTATAAACCACACAAAATTGACAATGGTGTTCATGGTAATCATGGCTGCTGGTGTCTTCTGATGTTGTCTTTAAGTTGTTCATACTGGCGAATAGATGGCCAGTGATACGAACAATGCATGGCGGCAACAGTGATGCTTCACAATTGAACATCATGTGACAATGAATAATAGGTCATGAAGGTGCCGAGGCTTATGATGCTTGACAGACCTGATAGTGACAGTCACCAATGAATCTGGGATAACAACCAGCAACAAAAATAATACAAATATATGGCGATTACATGGCTACCAGGTAGTATAGACAACATCCTCAACATAGGCCTTCCCACCACATTCTTGCAATAACAACAATTACATACTATTACTACGACGACGTTGACGATGACTACTTCTACTACGACGACTACTACCACTGCGACGACGACAACCACTACAACTACCACTCCCACTACAACTACCACTACCACTACTACTACTACTACTGCTACTACTACTACTACTACTACAACTAGTACTACTACTACTACTACTACTACTACTACTACTACTACTGCTGCTACTACTACTACTACTACTACTGCTATTTTTATTATTATTATTATTACTACTACTACTCCTACTTTGATAATTATTATTACTGTCATTACTACTACTACTACTACTACTACTACTACTACTATTACTACTCCTACTACTACTACTACTACTACTATCACTACTACTACTACTATTACTACTACTACTACGACTACTACTACTACTACTACTGCTATTTTGCCTATTTTTATTACTATCATTACTACTACTACTACTACTACTACTCCTACTACTACTACTACTACTACTATCACTACTACTACTACTATTACTACTACTACTACGACTACTACTACTACTACTACTGCTATTTTGCCTATTTTTATTACTATCATTACTACTACTACTACTACTACTACTCCTACTACTACTACTACTACTACTATCACTACTACTACTACTATTACTACTACTACTACGACTACTACTACTACTACTACTGCTATTTTGCCTATTTTTATTACTATCATTACTACTACTACTACTACTACTACTCCTACTACTACTACTACTACTACTATCACTACTACTACTACTATTACTACTACTACTACGACTACTACTACTACTACTACTGCTATTTTGCCTATTTTTATTACTATCATTACTACTACTACTACTACTACTACTCCTACTACTACTACTACTACTACTATCACTACTACTACTACTATTACTACTACTACTACGACTACTACTACTACTACTACTGCTATTTTGCCTATTTTTATTACTATCATTACTACTACTACTACTACTACTACTCCTACTACTACTACTACTACTACTATCACTACTACTACTACTATTACTACTACTACTACGACTACTACTACTACTACTACTGCTATTTTGCCTATTTTTATTACTATCATTACTACTACTACTACTACTACTACTCCTACTACTACTACTACTACTACTATCACTACTACTACTACTATTACTACTACTACTACGACTACTACTACTACTACTACTGCTATTTTGCCTATTTTTATTACTATCATTACTACTACTACTACTACTACTACTCCTACTACTACTACTACTACTACTATCACTACTACTACTACTATTACTACTACTACTACGACTACTACTACTACTACTACTGCTATTTTGCCTATTTTTATTACTATCATTACTACTACTACTACTACTACTACTCCTACTACTACTACTACTACTACTATCACTACTACTACTACTATTACTACTACTACTACGACTACTACTACTACTACTACTGCTATTTTGCCTATTTTTATTACTATCATTACTACTACTACTACTACTACTACTCCTACTACTACTACTACTACTACTATCACTACTACTACTACTATTACTACTACTACTACGACTACTACTACTACTACTACTGCTATTTTGCCTATTTTTATTACTATCATTACTACTACTACTACTACTACTACTCCTACTACTACTACTACTACTACTATCACTACTACTACTACTATTACTACTACTACTACGACTACTACTACTACTACTACTGCTACTTTTACAATAATTGTTATTGTCATTACTACTACTATTACAATTATTATTATTACTATTACTACTACTACTACGACTACTACTACTACTACTACTGCTATTTTGCCTATTTTTATTACTATCATTACTACTACTACTACTACTACTACTACTACTACTACTACTACTACTACTAGTACTACTACTATCACCACTACTACTACTACTACTACAACTACTACTACTACTACTACTACTACCACGACTACTACTACTACTACTATTA
>VSDK01000273.1:7080-21842 GCA_009767595.1 Symbiodinium kawagutii
GGGCTCAAGCCACAAAAGGGTTGACTGTCTCACGAGGCACGAGGCGCCTTTGGCAAATGGTTGAGTGAGACTCGGTACGGTGCGCCAGGGCCTGCGAGAAGCCGGTGAAGCTCAGTGACTTGAGCGTCTTTCCGCTGCCTGATTTTTACCAAAGAAACAATGGGCACAGAACTCTACAACCAACCAAGCAACCAACCGACCGACCGACTGACCAACCATCTCACTCACCAACTTACCAACTACAGTAACAAGAACTGGCATAAGCAAACCGCATCACATCGCCCCACTTTGTAGTCACATGCACCTGTGATAAGGCGTGTATCATGCGGGAATCTCAGCTCACAACCATCAGCCTGATGCCAGATCGAAGGATTGCAGCATTGGAAATGACTGAGCTTGTGGGAAAACCTGGGCTCGACAGAGGAAGAAGTGCCACGGCTTTGCCATCTCCACAGGTTTTTTATGGTTTTTTTTGCATCTTTCGCTTCCTCTTGATATCACATTCAACTATATTTTTCAAGGGTCGGTCAAAGCCCGCCCTTTTTTGTGGTTCTTTCAAATTTCAATTATTGGGAACAAGTACTGCAAAGAAGTGGATCTGCATACCATGAACACTCTCTCTCTCTGTTTCTATACGGATCCAGGCTACACATGCGTTGACAGTTTCGTCAAGTAATGGATTTCCACTGGTAAAAACATTTCCTTGCCACAAGTTATCTTAAATTGGCAATATTTCAAAACCTGATATAGAGATTCACTGAGCAAGGATGCGACATCTGCAAATGGAAATCCTTACCTTACCTGGGTTCCGGTGAATTCCAACAGGACCCATGCAGCCGTAAATCATCTGACCTAGTCACTATCAACAAATGTTTGCATCTGCCAACTCCGGGGTTGTTTCTGCAGTAGCCAAATGCAGCAACCCAAAGAGGCCTTGCCCAAATGGGCTCCAAACGGTCAACCCAGCTGTTTGAGGAGATCCCTATGTTGATAAGCCAAACATGTCCAACATTTTGGGTGACCAGTGCCACCCAGTGCCTCTCAGCAATGACCAGCCCACTCTGCAGCCCGAGTTTCCGTATTGAAGGACTGCGCTTCTGGCAGAGACACTGCGCCAAAGGACTGTGCCGTGCCAAGGAAGGGCTGCTCCATCCAGGAGGTCGTGGTCACCTGGGTCTGGAACACCGCCTGCCAGGTGACGTGGCGCAGCCCCGTGGCATGGGCCCATGGATCCCGGCTCCCACCTGGTATTTCACTTTATTCTAACATGTTTCTTTACTTTGGTTTGGTTCCGTTTTGAATGAAGACATCCTAGATACCCTATCGTATCTTAATAGTCATTTCCGACATGTGTTCTTTTTTCTTAAGATATCCTTTTCTATCTTAAGCCACTTCATTAAGCTACCTTATCTCACCTCAAAGTGTTTGATCTTATCTTAATAGAAATTGTCTCATCTTACCTTCGGATATTTTATCAATCTGGATCTTATTGTAGATGCATTGTATTGTTAATTTGCATTTTAGCCAGGATATCCATATCTACTTCTACTCTGGGATATCGTATCTTATCTTCTCATATTTCATCTCATCTTAAATGATTCGATATATCTCATCTTATCTAAAGATATTCTCTCTTACCGTCAGACTTCCTACATCAGTTTCAGATATCTCTTCTTACCTTAAGATACCTTACCTGATCTTCAAACAGTTTATTTTGACAACTTAGCTTAAGGCGGCTGTCCTTTTCTCAAGGTATGGCAATAATAAACAAACCTACCTTAGGCAATTTCTTTTTCCTCATCTTAAAACATGAGCCTTAAAAACATGATACCTTTTCCTATCTGATCTTGACATATGTTCCAACCTTGCAAAAATACATTAACAGTAACAACTCTAAAAATATAGATCATTTCCAGTATTCAAGATTGAAAAATCTAAAAATTGAAAAGGTTAAGACATTCTCCATCAATATTTTCCAACAAAAGTATTTCAAATGCAACTGTGGAAAAGATTCAACAACTTGAAAGGTCGAAAAAGTAAAAGAAAAGTCGAAAAATACGAAAAGTTGAAAAGGTCAAGACAGTCTCTTTGAATATTGAAAATAAATATGTCAAATCAAAAAGTCAAAAACATGGAACAGTCGAAAAGTCGAAAGGTTGAAAAGGTGAGGACACTCTCTCTCTCTCTCTCAATATTGGAAAAAAGTATGTCAAATCGAAAAGTCAAAAGAATCGAAAAGTCAAAAAGTCACAAAGTCGAAAAGGTTAAGACAAATATTGGAAAAAAAGTCGAAAAGCCAAAGGAATCGAAAAGTCGAAAAGCCGAAAAAAAACGAAAAGTCGAAAAGTCGAAAACTTTTTGACTTTTTGACTTTTCTCGAAAAGTTTAGTGGTTTTTGCGCTGTGCTATTTACGGCGAGAGGAGCGCTTAGCCACCTGGGGCTTGGACAGGTCCTCGGACAGCGTGTATCGCAGCTGCGCATCTCGGCTGGGATCATAGCCCGGGGCCAATCCAGCGCTGGGAACTGCAGTCCTGGCCACCAGTCGGCCCATGAGAAATGAGGAAAAAATCATGAGATTTCATGGGATTTCAGGACAATCCATGAGATTCCATGAGTATATATGGTTAGCTCATGTTGAAGAATGCGTCATAATGCGTCCTTGAGGAACACAACTGGATTTATGTTGTGAAATAATTCTGAAAAAGTGAGAAACAAAACTCAAGTGGCTATAAGTGGCTACTGTCTCTCGCTGACTTTTGATCATTAGCTATGTGTTTGATCCGGATCCAATCTGGTTGGGCACCGAGTCCTCTCCACAGGACGGCTGGGTGGACACGTGGTCCTGACAACTTGAAGAGCCACAATCGGTCAGGAGCCCAGCAAGAAGAGCCACTCCGCTCAGTGTGCACATCAAATGAAGATGAATGAAGTGACTATAGTGACTGTAGACTTCGCAAATCTTTCTGGCTATAGACTCCTCAACAAGTTTCTGCTTCATCAAGCGAGCTCGGCATTCAGCAAGCTGCTATCAAGAATCGGAACAACAAGAATCCACCCAAACATACCCAAAGCAACAAACATCTTTCCCAAGTCCAATCCTTTTCATCTTTGGGCTCCACCAATGAGTAATGACATGACACTAGCTCTCAGGATACCTTGTCTCGGCATCCCAGCCTGCAGGATGTCACACCTACCGGCTGAAGCGACTGAGAGTGTTCCCCCGTCAGTGGCTCATGACTGGCAAAGGAACGCCAGCGTAACACAAAGTCACTAATGCATTCCCAAATGATGGTTTCTCAAAAAAGTGGACCACCCAAAATGAGTGGATTATAGATACTAATGGTCAGTAAACTGATGATTTGGGGTACCCCTTTGTTCAGAAACCATAACTTTAACATTCCTATTCTCGCTAGTAACACTGGGTGAAAAGAAACACCAGCTATTTGTAGCAAAGTTACCAATGTCTTGCTAATCACATGACTGTCCACAAGAAATGCTTGGTCCTCGATAGCATGCCAGTAGCGTGCAGGCACCGTTGGGAGATCCCAAGCGCAAATTGCTGATGTACCCTTCAAGGAGTGCCCCTCCCTCACCATCCATCACCCAACAATCCTCAGGGAACTTACTCCTTATGCGCATACATTCCTGAATCAAAAGGTCGAGTTTGAAACTGTTGACGGTTCATGCCTGAAAATAATACTCGAACAAGCTATCCATCTATGAATCTATGGAGGAAATCGTAGTTACTACGACCAACTTCCATAGTAATTCTACAGCTTCAGCCATCACTGTGACATGGCTGTGGGTCAGTGCAACCTGTACCCCTGGTTCCCCCATCATGAACCAATGAACCAGCTTGTTTTACCTTATTATTGGTAAATCCTCCACTAGTTCGTTGATATTGACCCATAGCCATATAGCTGGTATATCCCCAAGTATTATTTGTTATCATCCCCTATTATTAATCAACCATTCACCAGCTATATAGCTGGTATTTTCCCTATGGCATACTTGAAAACCACAAACAGCTGGTGATTCACCGCTTACCCTCTAGTAAACTAACCTGGCAATGGAAAATCCATCATTTATTGGTGCTTTCCCAGGGTTTCACTAAAAAAATATGGTTAAAATCCATTGCCGGCTTAGTTTACCTGAGTGTAACATGAACAGCCAGCACGTGCCTTCTGGCTCGGAGCAAACATCGTAGTCCGAGAGATCCAGTGGTGTCACTGTGGGTCGCGAGGCTACCACCGCGCTGGCACGGCTCTCGTTGGCCTGTCGCGACCCAGTGGCAGCGGTGACCCTCCGGCAAACCATCCCCTGGAAGTGAAACATGGTGATTTTCTGTAGGAAAATCTTTCGATGGTTGATTTTCCAGGTCTTAGTTTGCGAAAGTGTATTTCAAGATTGTGATGGTTATTCGGCATTGATATGCAATTATTGATCTCGTATTTTCATTTGACATGTTCTGGTGATAGTTCATGATCCATACTTGGTACGGTCACAGGTCCTGGCTGCTCTCGGACTTCATTGAAATGAAATAAGCATAAGGCGACATATGAAGAAAAATCCTGGTGTATCTCAAAGTAGGGGACCCCCTTCAAGCCATCCTCTTTATTCACCATTTGTAGTAATTCATCATCCATTTTGAGGTTCCCAAAATGGAGAAATCACCATCTGAGCGGCGACATGAAACTTGCAAGCCGCTTGTGCTGGTGTCGCAGGACCTTGGTGCACATCCAAATGGACGAATCTCGGTGCATGTTGCTCATGATTACTCCACCCTACTGGAAACCAGCTGGCTGACCGTCTACTTGTACCTGGGAAGGTATAATCAAAACATATTATCATCCTCCTTGCATGTGTGGTGCCGAATTGCCAAGTCTTGCATAAGCATAGGCTGGTCAGCTCACCTGTCTTACGACCAGTGACCATAGAACAATTCTCATTTACAGAAACCAACAGCTCTTGAGGGATTTTGGAGCTACAGTACATCATTCATTGATTGTTACAGGCCTACTCCGGGCTACGCATGCCACCTTGTGCACACTATCACTTCCTCTGGTGAGGTTGCTATCGCATAGGCGCAGGACATGGGGTGCACGCTGTTGACATCCAGCCTCCCAAGTGGAGCTTGTTGGCTTGGGAAGTGTGGTCTTCTTCTCCATGCTTGACCTTCACACGTATGGTGGACAGCACCGCCAAAAAAGGGAAAGTTGATTTATAAATTCTTTTCCCACCGCTTGACCTGCACGATTTACGACCTAGATGTTCAACTGCACGCAACTTTGACTCACCCAGCGAATCTCCCTCAGTCTTCCATGTTTCCCGGGAAATGTCGAGATTCCCAAGGGTTCACTGGCGCTGAAGCTGGCGTGTGGTCACCTCCCCCCCCCCCCAGGGCGTTTCATCTCTCCCCCCGTGAGGTTTGGCCGCGTCCGCGGCGTGCAGCAGGTGTCCTTGGCAGGGACCAATGGAAGGGCAGGAAGCGATAAAAAGGTGACAAACACATATGCCATATGTGTTTTATACGAGTTCCTTCATCAAATGATTTCATATTATGAAGTATATTATGTTAATTATATGTATATTGTTATGTTAGTGATTTCTGCCAATATTTATGTTTTACAACATGCAGGACTGAATTATTGTCAGTACTATGTGTGAACTTAAAAAATGCCACAGCCACGTACTGTACAAATACATGTCAATACATACGGCTGCTTGCATCATTGCGCAGCACATGACGCACGCAGAAATTCACATCTCGAGCGAGTGGCCGGCGCAAAAAATCACAGCAACTGCGTTGGTTTGATGATGTTGCGACTTTATTTTCACACATGTTTGTGTTCTGTGAGATGCTATTATTGGTACCATTTGGTTGGTATTAGCATGCATTAGCTGTAAAAACATGTAAAACTCCAAAAAAGGGTGGGAGCAGAGGACCTAGGACCTTTTGGTACTTCAATATCGCTCCGGTCCAGAAGCGCAAAAAATATGCATGAATTACTTTCATTAACTTTCAGCCAGATCCCCTGATGCTGAGGGGATTCACCATGACCAACTATGATGGCTGTCTGCTCAAACTGCCCGTGAATTCAAGATGTTCAAGTACATGAGCCCAACCCTTTAACAACTTCGGTTTGACTTTACATGTTTTGTATTGTTCTGTAAGGTGCTGTTCGCAAACTCCACTGAATCATGCTGGACCTCACTTACTAGACCTGGTCCTAACAGCCTACTGCAATGGAACACTGTCTACCCACAAATTGCAGTTTCTCAAAATTCATAACCCATAAAATGGCCGGCTTATTAGTAGAAATGGTCAATAAAAAATGAAAAGTGGGGTAACCCTATTTTGAAAAACGACCAAATCTGAACTGACACCTCCTCATCCAATGCTCTGCAGCTAGGGATCGGCCCATGAAGATCGAGAACTGCCAGGCTCCTTGCCAAACTGCTTCGGCTGCCTACGCAGGCTTGCCCAGGGCAGCGGGATTGGCTACATCTGGGGAGGGGTTGAGGGTATTGGGGTCATGTAATGACTAATCAGCTCAGTCGTAGCCAACTTAGCCAACCTGTGGGGACCCAACATTGCTCCAACAAACATTGCTCCAACAGCCTCATGATTTCGCCACAGTGCCCAGTCAGGAAGCATCATCGCTGCGATGAGAGCCACAACTTGTGCTCAGGAAAGGTTTCCATGTGGGGCAACCCGATGCTCAGGCAACGTGGATTCAAAGTTTTGCTATTGCCAATATCTGCCGCAAGCATCGTTAAGCCGTTAAGCATCATTAGCCACTGTCTAACCATTATTTGAAACATAAAGCTTCATGCGTTGTCATGAATAATGAATAGCTAATCAATATTAAGAATATATTAAATAATTCTCTCAACACAATAATTGATGACTATAGCCATGGTATGCCACTGTTGGGAGTTCTTTAAACATTGTGACCCAGTATTCACTAATTTATGATTACGAACTATTCCCTAGCCATGATGAAAAATGTCGTAAACCAGTACTGGTTAATCATTATGAATCATTGATTGGTCATGACCAGCCATGACAAATCATTAAGTAGCCATTGCTGAAACCCCTATGAAACATATGAGTCAACCAACCATTTGTTAATACATTTCGAATAATCATGTCAATCAAAGCACCAACCAGCAGTTGCTCAACCATGATTGTTGGCCAGTGACCCCCCAATATAAACCATCTATTGATGTATTTGCCCCTGTTATCTCCTATTGAATAGCCATTTCTTGATGGCAGTAACCGTTGGAACCCCCTACAGCCCCCACAACACCCATGGGTTCCCAGCAAGTCATCAGCTGACCTGACCAAGCTGTGCGCTCGCATCTGTGACGCAGACCTACCGCGGCTCGCGGCTGTGCAATGGACCAAGGACGAAGCCGGAGGAAGTGGTGAAGTAAACTCTGGCATAGTATGTAGGAGTAAACCTTGGACTAGAGTATTAATAACTGGACTAGAGATATCCAAGTAAATACAAAAGAGTAATACAAACTCTGGTGTAGTAATATCTTTGTATTCATCAAACCTTGGAGGAGTAAACTTTGGCAAAATATATAGTAAGACAATGATATTGATCAAACCCTGGAGGAGTAAAACTTGGACCATTTATCAAAATGGTACTATAGCGAATTCAAGGATATAGTTATGTGAATTGCATGGATGCTAGTTGTCAATGATGATTTCCATAATGATGGGTAATAATCAACTGATTAAACGCGTGTTACGTATTGTTATAGTAGTGTGATACTTATGATAAAGTGTAGTGTTAATTTCGGATGTTATGTATTGCTATTATGTTGTAGTTTTTGTGTGATACTTCTAATCTTATAGTTAAAAACATGTATAATGTATATCTATACATAAAATGTATCTTATAGTTTTTGCGATCTTATACTGTAAAAGTTCTGGGCACTCAATTCTACTCAACCTCAATAACCCAAATAACCTATATAAACATCCAAAACTTGAATGCTTTCTTGGTAACAATTGGAAATAATAATGGTTCTGAACATATATGGCTAATGATCCTCCGATGGTAGTACAAATGGGATGCTTGAAAAACATATGGTGGTTTCTCAAAATAGGGGACCCTATCATGGATTGCTATACCATGACAATCATTTGCAAAGGATCATGAATCATTCTTGGTAAACGGCCGTCCTCATAGTTTCGTTCGGGTTCGGGCAATCAAGGCCGTGGCCTGATGGTTTGAACATGTTAGAACAAGTCAAGATGGAATCTTGTTCCCTGCACCAGGCACAGTAGCTGATACATCTTTGTCACATGATTTATATTCAAGACGTGGTTGCACAGGTCGTGCTAGACTTCAACAAGTATCACATGTGTGGCGTTAGCGTTGAAAGGTCTGAGAGATTAACTTGAAACTTTACATCGGAGATCTCATTAAAACGCGACCAACATCAACTAACCAACATTTGCCATCCAAAGCCAGCAATCACCATCCAACCATCCAAACAACATCCAGTCATCACATTTGAGCATCCAGCACCTCCTGAACGTTGTGGCGCTCGCGAGGGCCGCCAGCAGTACAGCATTCCCAAGGCATGCCAAGACCCGCAAGGTTCGCAGGGGTGCCGCAAGGTGATGCAGCAGGACCCACGAGGGGTGAGGCGGCGGGAGCTGCGAGTTTCACAGGGATGCCGCAGGGAGATGCATCCGGGAGGTTCGCAGGGGCACCGCGGGGTGATGTGGCGGGACCTGCCAGGTTCGAAGGCGTGCCGCAGGGTGATGCTGCGGGAGCAGTGGCCTCGGATAAGGCAACGATGGCAAACCACTGCAGGAACAGGGTGCTTCCATGTATTTCCATGCGTTTCCTCCATTTTCATCCATTTCTTTGAAGTGATATGCTCCTCCTGCGACATTGTTGTCACATGTTGCCACCATGGGCCCCTCAACCTTCCGAACCCCCAGGCTGAAAATCTTGTGCTCTCTCGGGCCTCCCCCCCTTGACATGTGACGACTTTTTCTTTCCCAGCTTTCTGAAGTTCAGCCGCGTACTTTGGCCAAGTACAGACCAAGAAGTACCTAGTTCACAAGGAAGTTCTCTGCCTATTTCTGCATGCACTGAATAGGTATACCTCCCGCACAGGACATTCCTGGCAGAATGGGCCACAGTCCACTGCTGATTTTTTTGGTACCTGGAAGGCACCCAGCAAATCTTCCACGGCTCAAACTTCTGGAAGGGTCCGATCTTCTCCCCCCATGGCAGCACCACCCAGGATTCCGGCAGAATCCTTTTCCTCGGAAAGGAGGCTCTGCGACCCGGAAACGGAAACAGCTCCCTGAAAGTACGATATTTCTGTGAAAAACGTGTTCAACCAATGTGTATTTCAACCTCTAGCCATTCTAGCCTAGCATGTTCACGATGTTCAGCACCATCCCGGCATCTAACGATTGAAGAGTAAACACAGGAAGACGAGTGGACCAAAAAAGGCTCTCCTCCTGCATCTACTGCAGTGGCACCCCACAACAACAATACCAGTGATCACCGCTGCCATTCTTTGACAAGGCCTGAGTCGTGACAAGCATCCATCATTTGGCAAAATTCATCGAAACTGATCTCCCCATTGGAATCCAGGTCGACGTCAGCCACCATCTTCTCAACTATGGCCATGTTGTCCTCTTCCTGTCATGAGAAAATGCACAGCCACAACATTGACAGCCTCCATATGACACAATTGCGAACATCAAGCATCAAACAAAATCAAGTTGGGTGGTCAAACTAGAAGTGCCTTGGCCAATAGCCACCCAATGGACTACGGCAGTTGTACCAGTGTTACATGACCTGAGCAGCAAGCCTTGTCCCCATCCCATTGTACCACTTGACTTTGTTACATCTCGTTGGACTACAACAAACAGCCCGAACTCAGGTAGCTCAGCCCATGGTCGGCCCCCAAAGATCCCTGCTTGGCCTTCAGAATCTTGGCGAGCTCATCTTTAGTGATCACGCCATCGCCATTGGTATCAAAGACCCGGAAGGCTGCCCACATGACTTCGCGCCTGAAGCGAAGGGGATGTGCCAGCAGCTAGGCATGTGCTTATTAAGGGGACCCCCCAGTTCTCATCCAATATGAGCCATTTGCAGCAACAAACCAACCATTTTGGGGGTTCCTGATTCTGAGAAACTACCATGTGCTTGGACTTTTTCTGACCTATGCATAGCAAAATGGGCTCAGCCCACAAGCAGCGTCAAACGGCAAAATGGCATCTGCATGGTTGATCGTGTGTACCGAGGGGGCTGAAAAAGTGTGTTACAGTTACATGGACGAATGTTCCTGTCAGGGCAGCATGAGTAGACAATTGACACTCACTTCATGGTCGCATTCTCAAACATCTTATCTGCATAGGCCACGAAGACACCCCCAATGCTGTAAAAATTCACCATCGAGCACAATCAACTGCCAACAATGTTCGCGGGATGATATCCCCTGAAGGAAAGTATCGGATCACATTCAAGTACTGACACTGGAGGCTTTTCAGTCATTCAGTCATTCCATGTCTCCATACAACTTTAAGCTGACATTCAACAAAGTGCGTGGGGAATGGGTGATGGGCATCTCAGCCAACCAAGACAACAAGCAAACATGAACCGTGATCATTGACCAGTATTACCCACTATATTATATAGTGGTTGTGGACTTTTATCATTGCCATATTTGATATAGTTGACTATCATGCTTGAATCATCTTCAATCCATATTGCATACGATTGCCATGGTTGACTATGATATGCTATGATGTTTCAAGCCCCTGCCTGAGGTATTGCTTCTTGGTCAATGTCGCGGCCATGAACTCAGTGTAGTCAATGTTGCCGGATCCATCCTCAGGATTTGACACTGAAAACGTTGATAGAGTTCAAATGTTCCATTAGGGTATTTTTAAATATAGGGGAGCCCCCAAATCATCCACTACTAAGCATTTTTAGTAAGAAACCTCACATTTTGTTGCATTCCCTATTTTCAGAAACCTTCATTGATGCAGGCAGAACCATGGCAGAACCTGAGCACGCTTAGTGACTTAAAAAAGACCTGGACTGAACAGAAGCATCACCATATTCCAAGTAGATCACCCTGTCGTATGGAGTATCGGCCATGGCTGGATTGGAAAGACTCCAAAAGGATGACAGGGTTGTGTTCGTTCCAAGTGTTCGATGCTAAGAGGGAAGCCACGAACTCGTCTCTTGTCTCTAGTGGTTCAGGTGAGCTCTTCACCGGCTGTTTCCCTTGGAAGTAATTGTGAGAAGTTGAGGGATGGGTGGATTCAGTGAAAGCTTACAGAACACCCACGCACAAGTAATTGTAAAAAGCTAGGTTTCCCGCAGGTTCGACCCCCAGTGCAGTGATCCATAGTGAATCTAAGGTGACGGTGCACCATGGTACACCTGGGGTTAGTTGCACTTGGGCAGGTTATCTGTCTTCGTTTGGCTATGGCAGGCTATGGGTCAATACTGACCATCAATGATAGGACATGATGATAACCAACATTAATGACGCAATGGCTTATGATGGTGCACCAGGGGGTAATTGCAGAGTTTTGACCTGCAGCTATTATTTGGCTTGAGCACATGGATCTTTGGAATTCTTCACAAATCATCAGCCGCCCACATTACCCTGGCTGGGAACATGGCTTGATGCAGCCGCTGTTCTGCGGTGCTCTGCGCCAAGCCCAATGTGGCGAACCGAGTGCCATCTCATCATCAAAATGGCTTACACATCCTCGCCACTGATAAGAATTGGATAGCATGATAGAATTGGCTCCTCCCAACTATTAACAAGGGCAAGGAAACTGTGAGAACCTGAAGGATTTACAGAGACTCTTACTTGATTGTTGTGGTTGGTGGTTTCAACCCCCATAACGCATATGAGCCAACCATCCATTTGCAAATAGTTACTAGGGAAAACATGTCCATCAAACCACCAGCCAGGTTGATACTGGTCAGCAAAAACATCGTATACGAAGTGAATCTGGATACCTTGCATTTGTGACCCAGGGCTCGGTGTCCAGGTTCTTCACAATCTCCACGATGTCATCTGGGAGGTCAGCCTTGGCCATCCTGAGCATCGTGGCTGTGTCAATGGCAGGGTGCCCGATCAAGGGCCTGGGGGTACACACCGGCTGGAACCAAGTTACTAGCTTGGCAACCCCTGAGATCTCTTGATCCCCTGGGTCTGGGTCCATCTCCTTTTTGTTTTGGCCAAGTTTCTTCATACCACTCTGAATCTCTTCCAAACCTCGGAGCTGTTGCCGTGGTGTCTACGAGACTTGGGGGCCCGAAGCCATGCCAACCACTGGCGACCTAGCACCATCCACAAATGTACTTTTCAATAGCCAGCTTTTCCAGCTCCCCTAGCCTAGAAGAAAAACCACGGCTGGGCACAGCGGCAATGGTCCCAGTATGTGTGTCCCAGAAACTCAGGGTTCCGTCCCTGTTCTTGTCCAGCTGGATGAAAGTCTCCCGAAGTTCTTTGAGGTCATCGTCTTTCAGCTGCTGGGCGATTAACGTCAGCGCCACCTTCTTCATCCTGGACCCGGAAACCCGGAAATCCACATGCAATTGCATGGACAGCGGACTTATCAGAATCACAACTCAAGCAATTCAAACAGTGAAACACAAGCGAACATCTGACAGAAAGAAAAGTCACAATGTCACAACTATTGGTATCACATCTAAATGCTTTCACTTGTTCCTTCGCAGCGTGGTGATCAGTCCTTGAGTTGCTCTGGAAGCGTTTCAGCTTGTGCCCCAAGTCCTCCAAATCAGTGATGACTCGAGGGTTGGGATACCGTCGATCTGTTGGGTTGGGTCAGGCACTGCTGAAATATCTAGAAATGGAGCCAAGAAACACGAAACCATGTAGCCTATTGTGTAATCATTGACGTAAATTGACCCTTGCTCTTGACCAGCCTCACGAACTAACCATGACTATCAACCATGATAAATATGAACAACCATCATTAAACACTAGCCATAGGGTCACATGATGATCAATCTGCTCTTCCACTGAGACATCCGACCTTCCGCCCGTCCTTACCCACTCGGCCCACGGGTGCGGATGCCGTAGTCGTGAGCCACTTGTGGGTGAGGAGGTTTTCAGCGCTGGGGCGGACATGGGGGTCATAGGTCAGCATCAACCTGAGTGAAAAGGTGAGTGAGCTCTTTTACAATGCATGACTGCTAGTGCTTCTTAAAATGCTTCATTACTATCAGTGGTGAATAAGCCGGATAATTTTGGGCTCATCCAATCTTGAGAAACCGTCCTTCTGCGGGTATGCATGTATGTGCATGTCACTGAGTGTAATTTTGTATCTAAAGGTATATTTCAAAGTATCTATGTGCATGTCACAGATATGTGCATGTCACAGTATGCATGTATGCATCAGTGCAGGCATGCAAGAGTGTACTCGTGGGCACATGCTCATGTACAAATGCATGTACGAATGCGTGCACAAACGGGCATACACATATGCTCACATACATCCATTGACAAATGCAAATGGATTGCCGCAGGGGTACGCACACACACACATACTCCATGTAAATGCGGGCTAACCTTGAATTTACACATACATCTATCTTATTGATTTAAATGTATAAAAAACATCAAAACCACATTTACACTATACAAGGGATTTATGCGATTGGTCTCTTACAGCGTGGTCGAGCCGGCCCCAAGAATATAGTGAAAATGTTTGAAATGCATCGTACATATCTGATGCTACTCAAAGTTCTTCCGTGCGGGTACATGGTATGTGGTATGCAGTGTGAAATCCTACCTCGAAATAAAAGATTGCATGAAATCAAAAACCGACAAGCAACCTGAGCCAACCAATTCAATCCTGATCAACTTTACAAGAACTAACCAACACACATACGTTCATGAAAGAAATGCTACAACAAGTTGGTACTGCAATCTCTTCCTCTCGGTGTCTTTCAACTTTCAAGGTGGTGCCGTGGTGGTTGTCCATCAAACATGTCTGGATCTGACTGATTCTGCCGGGGGGCTTGATGAAGTCAATGGCATCACTGGACACATCCGACCAGTCTGCTGGATCGAACTTCACTTCACCTTTCTTCACCCGCGCCAAGATCTCCTTGTCTTTTTCACCTCGGCATTCTGGTGTCTCTACTGCCGAACCTAGCATGCAATGTGTACGAATCAATGCATGATTTCACTGCTCAAGGGGCAGTTTATCATCAAATTGGATTGATTTTATAAGCAAACTCCCTAAAGAAAGGTGTTGTTTCACACTGGTGATGCCCTAAGGCCTTCGATATAAAATCGCTGTTTGACAAGACAACCATCTGCTTGTGGTTGCCCGCAGTAGAACGGCCAATTGTGCAAGGAAAACCCGTGTTCTATGCAAATGCAGGCCTTGCAAGGTCGACATATTTTTTACTTGCCAGCCCCCCAAAAATTGCTTTAATTCGTGTGATCCCCACCATCACATGCAAATCTGACACAGGTCTATCTGGCATAGCTTTTGGCATTGTATCTGGCAAAGCTTTGAGCATTGTATCTGGCATAGCTTTTGGCATTCTCTCTGGCATAGCTTCTGGCATTGTATCTGGCATAGCTTTTGACATTCTATCTGGCAGAGTTTTTAGCATTCTATCTGGCATAGCTTCTGGCATTGTATCTGGCATAGCTTTTGGCATTCTATTTGGCATAGCTTTTGGCATTCTATCTGGCACAGCTTCTG
>VSDK01000273.1:22162-67759 GCA_009767595.1 Symbiodinium kawagutii
CATTCTATCTGGCATAGCTTTTGGCATTCTAATTGGCATAGCTTTTGGTATTGTATCTGGCATAGCTTTTGGCATTCTATCTGGCATAGCTTTTGGCATGGGAGTTGAGGTCCGGCAAGGAACACTGGGCGTGGATGGTCGTGGTTGAGGTCCGGCAGCGAACACTGGGCGTGGATGGTTGTGGTTGAGGTCGTGGTTGAGGTCCGGCAGCGAACACTGGGCGTGGATGGTTGCGGTTGCGGTCTGGCGAGGAGGAGGAGAGGAGGAGGAGACGAGGAGGAGGAGAGGAGGCAACTGACATAAAATCTAACAACCCTCACCTGGCAGGTGGGGAAAAACTGCCACTTCTGAATCATGCAGACCATAAGTCCCCGGATCCGACATGATCCAACTCCTCATTGCACACACCAAGCTGCTTCCAGGATCCAGTCATCCCCCAAGGTTTTGATCATCGTATAATACAGCTGGTATGATCACATCTTGAAGATTGCTCATCCATGTAGTTTTATCAAACTAAAAGCAGTTGTGAATTTCACGTGGGTTTTCAGCCTTGTGTTGTGTTTCGACGAGTGACCGTAGAACGGCGGATAACCGCAAAGGAGAATGTAACAAATGACGCCGCAGCTCCAAATATCACACTTCTCATCATATGCGCCTGCATCGGGCTTGGCTTGCAATGAAAGAGGCTGTGCCAGCACAAGCTGATTCGCATGTTGGCCACAACGTTGCACAAGACCACTGCAAGTGGCAACCAAGTGCTTGGAAAAGTCAAGCCTACTTTCATACCATGTGCACTTCCAGCACGGTGGAATGCAGGTGGAGTAGTGATAGTCATCCAGTAGATAGTGGCCTAGAACATGTTGTCCGCAACCCGGACGCTCGCCCACACCCATTATGAGGCACTGGAATGGAGGATCTTGTGCAAGGTTGTATAATGTGGATTGGACAAGTTGCAAAAACACTGGCTATACGCAGTGATCTGTGTCTAAGGTTTAGGATGGTTTAGGGTTTTAGGGTTTAGGGTTTCAGAGTTTACCGTTTTGCTGTTTCAGGTTTAGGGTTAAGATTTGTCAACTTAGAAATGCCAAAACGATGGCCCTGTGCAGGAATTTGAGAGTAGGGAAATGTTCTCAGACCCATGCAGGGCAAACCCTAAGGCTCGGGCGAACATGTTTTATCCCAATCAATTCAGAACTTCTAAGTCCGGCTGGAAGAAGGCCCCTTCCACATGCAAAACAAAAGACAGCAATTTGACAAACGTGGAACTCTCTCCGTGCAAAACTCTTCAAACAGGGTTTTTCCTTTTTGCCGGGGCGTCACAGTGGGCTTTAGAAAAGGACATAGCTGTCACTCATGGTGGAGTTCTTTCCGGGTGCCAGGATTGTTTGCATGTCTTGCACACTTACTCGCAGTGCCATCTTCCAACGTGCCACCCGTCGAAAGGCCCTTTCAGAAAAGTCACACAGGGCAAGCGTTGCTAACAAAGAGGCTCACAAGGTCCATACGACATTACGCCCCACATTCATCCAAGTTTCAGAATCACCAAAATCAATCCATATCAATCCCAATCTTCTTTAGATTGTCTGGTTCAACCATATCAATCCAGCCAATCATCGCAGCCTTGCTTCTTTAGATTGTCTGGTTTCCCTTGGTTTCCCCTGTGCATCCGCTACTCCCAACATCCCTCTGGAGGTGATGCAGCATCGGCAGCCTGCCAGAACTTGTGGTGCAACGTAGTAAGGAGTTCCCGCACGTGTCTTCATACTCGACCCACTTCCTGGGATGTAGTGCTTCGCCAAGCCTGAGACAAGCAGGCTTACAGTGGCACCAACAGATCTCAGAAAGACAAGCAACTCATATAGACCCTTCCCCCCCAAGAAAAAATGCAAAATCATATATATGTTGACTTTTGGATCGCATTGAGGCTCAATTATTTTCCAGTTCTTGATGTGGATCAATGGAGTGTGGCACGCCATGTCAACCAAACAATCCGAAGAGAAAACTGGTTGGTGGTTTCAACTCCGATGAAAAATATCAGTCAGCCAACCATTTGTTAGTAAATACATTTGGGAAAATAAAAGATGTCAATCACACCACCAACCAAAAAAAAACGCTGCTGCAGCAAATGGAAGCGGACCAAAATCGATCACCTTGGAGCGCACAAAGCTGGGATGGAGCACTGAAAGGTCTGCAAATGGTACAGGTTGTCAAACACATTGCAGAGAGTGTGACGCTTCCTGTTGAAGACTATAGCTATATATATGATGCCATATGCTTCTATAGCTAATTGTTACTGATTATAGCAAATTATAGCTACATAGCTTTGCAACTATAGTGGTTTGCAGCTGGGTGACCTTAATCTCCGCGTTGTCCTGGGTGTTCTGCATCAGGAAGTTCTCCGGTTTGATATCGCGGTGAACGAAGTTGTTCTTGTGCAAATAGCCTGGGAGATCTGCTACGCACCAGTGACCGGTGGCAAAAGTCGCCATGTTTGAGGGCTACCCATGGCTACCCAGCACATTTTTTTACAGTGATCCCTTAGGACCCTTTGAAGTTCCATGCCTGGTAGGCAAAACCCCTTGCTTTTAACACGATCCAATCAAACTTATCAATAATAACTCATTCATTAATGTCCATTCCACAATTTTTTCTCACGTCTTACTTCTTCCCAAAGCAGCTTGCCAGCTCGCAGTTCATCAAATTCGTTGAGCGAAGTGATGAGTTTCAGTCCTGTGATTGCCATCTTGTTGGCCACACCGTATGCTGTCTTTGATTGCTTGGCGTTGCTCCCATTTGGCATGATGCATGTCTGTACAGTATCTGCAAACATCCGCATGCATCCCTTCATGTCATGCATTGTTGCTGCTGTTCCTCATTGCCCATTCATTTGCAGAGGTGTGTGTGACAAAAATAAAGCATATATTCCCCCGCTCGTCGTTGATCATGTCATAGTAATGAAGTTTGGGTTGATTGGCTGGAGTCCACAAACTCCTCTGTCACTGGCATTGTCCGCAGCACACCAAAGCTCTACATTCATAACAACGTGCCAAATACAAGATTGAATGGTGCAAAAAAAGCAAAACAAAACAAGTACAAATAACACATGTGACCATCCTCAATGAAATCGGCCCACTCTGGTACCCACTGCTTCACCACTCTTTAGTTTCCTACCTGGAAACTGTCTACTGGGAACTGGCTCTTCCATTGGTCAACGGTGGTTGGCTGTTTGTTAAATCTTCCCCAGCCTAGCTGCCTCTGCTACTGCTACACTGCTGGTTGAATTTGTGGCACAGGACTCCTATCATTTGGAATTTAACCAACTCACCGTTGCTGGTGGTGTTACCAGTATCCAATTTTTGGTGTTTTTTCAGTGGCAAATCCTGCCCCTTACTTCCTATCATTGGTTGCCCACACCATCAGTAACACCAATGAATTCTGGAATGGGGAGTTTTATCTTGTTTCCGGGAGAAATTAAGCACGGGTGATGATATGCAGTGTCTAGTGACAATGCAAGCACAGAGATCACAAAGTCCAGATCATTTGCATGAACATGGATGCATATATCCGACAATATAGATGATGAATATAGATGAACAGAATTGAGTATGATACACAAATAAAATTCGATCAAAATTAGATCTTTCAAGATTGCTCCTGACACAGATCTGACCCAGACCTGTCCCAAATATTCCCAAATCATTTCCCCACCACGGTCCAACGATGTCCACCGAGGTCCACCGCTTCCCAGCGCCGCTCCAAGCAGCTCATGGCTCCCAAGATCTGTTGCATATAGGTGGCAGCGCCTCGCTCATCAAAGGCGCGCGCGCCGTCGTGCTTTTCCTCGGCGCAAGAAGCTGCGGGCGCGGAAGGCACTCCGAAGGATGCCGAAGGCGAAGGAGAAACTTGACACTTTGAAGGAGCTTAGGGTGAGAAGAGCTTAGGATTAGAACTTTCCCGGATCATTTACCAAGAAGTCTGGGATGATCACGATCGAAGTTCTGGATGATTGATCGTACCAGGATCGATCTTCGAGGATTTCTTAAGATAAAGCACTGGGGAAAGCAAAAAAGCTCCAAGACATGTGAGAAAATCCCCACTTGCAAAAACATAGTTGGCATACGGCTGAAAGGCTGGATGCACCCGTAGCACACGGGAAAAACGGTTGATGTGAAGGGATTTCAACGTACGACATGACTCGCATGTACACAAACATGGATAGATAGATACATCGATGGATCGATCGATCAATTGAAACTCGATAGATAAGTCGATATGTAGATAGATAGATAGATTGGTAGATAAGTAGGTAGACAGGTAGGTAGATAGACAGATCGAGTCTGATAATAGTTAAACAAAATACACGGTCTAGACTGACAAACCGTCGAAAAGAAAAAAAACATCATCTGGTCCGAGTGGGTGCACATTTACCCCGAGAAACATGTCTTCAACCCGTGATTGCAGTACTCAGCATGCTCATCCCATTTCTTGGAAAGAACCCAATTGGATGACATCGCATGACATCACTAAGCAGCTTCTGACAAGGGCCAAAAACAAATTGGACCTGCTGTGGCTAGGGCAGTGCCAATGACCCAAAAAACTTGTGTGATCTCCGTCATCACGTTTTTGAATCAACTCAAGAGAGATCTAGAGAGCAAAGTGGCTGTGGGTCAAAACCCCGTACCCCTGTTTCCCCATCATTAACTATTGTTTTTCCCTATAGTTTGTTGATGTTTGTTGCTTATTATCCACCATTAATGGTTGGTTAACTGCTTGACCCACAGCCAAATGGAACATCCAACAGCCCTAGCCCTTGGCACCTCACCGGACCTCCCGCAGCCACGCCGAGACACCGACTCTGCCACGATTCGTTCGAAGAGCTCTCCACCGGTGCACAACTCCATCACCAGGTAGAAGCGCTTGGCATCCTGCCACGGCAACAAGCTTCCGGATCCAATCATTTGGCGAGCTGGGTCAAGCAGTTAACCATCAATAGTGGCTTATAATGACCAACCGAATTATAGGGAAAACAATGGTTAGTGATAGGGGAACCAGGGGTACAGGGTTGTGACCCACTGCCATTTTAATCCAGAAACTGAAGAGGGTGAAGTGACATCGAATCAAATGTTACATGATCATGAGATATCATGAGTACACCAGGTCTGAAACTGCAGTCATGGCTTGATTTGCAAGTGCGCTTCAATGGGAGATGTTGGAAAGCCCCACGTACGCGCTAAGTCATCACAATGGACCTCATCGGATGAAATGTGCAGAAGCCAGGCTGCCAAAACGCTGGGCGGAAAAAATGGGTCCTGGAACACCTCGTACAGCTTCACAATGTTCCTGGGCGTCGAGACGCCGTGCCATGTGGTGTGTATGATGTTCTCTTTGTGGAATCCATTGATGATGATGATGATGATGATGATGATGATGATGATGATGATGATGATGATGACGATGATGATGATGATGATGAGGATGAGGATGATGATGATGCTGCTGCTGCTGGTGGTGGTGGTGGTGGTGGGGGTGGTGGGGGTGATTGAACTGTTTGAAAGTGCTGGAAGATGTTGGAAGATGTTAGAAGCCATCTGGCCCATCCGCCCACTGTAAGGCATTCGCACTGGATCTCACTTGGTGACTGCCCTGCACTGCCCAGGTGTGCATCAAAGAATCGGATGGTCCAAGGACGACTGGATATCCACCTCCACTTGGAACCGCGCGGGGTCTGAGATCTTGTGCCGATTGATGGCCTTGATGGCACGAACTGCTCCTGTGTCCTCCACAGCGCGCACGGTGGGGCAGTGGAGGGCCCAACATCCTGGGGCCTGGGGGCGTCCGGCGGATCCGTCCTTGTGAGTTCCTTTCATCACTTGGCCATAGGAACCTTCACCAAGAGGTTTCTTCTCCTCAGCTCTGGGCTTACGACACAGGACTTTCTCACCACACTTCATCAAGTTCTTCTTTTTGCTACGCATTCAGCCCCCAACATTTCTTTGAAAAACTCTGGAGCACTACTGTAAACAAGCCCTTTTTTGCTTCTTCAACCCTGGAGGACTCCTGTAAATAAGCCTAAGGTGTCCGCTGCGATGTGGCTAACGTCAGTCATGAGAAGGGACAACCTACTGCCAGTCACCCAAAATATTAGCTATAATGAACCAAAGATCCCAAATACAGGCGAAAAATAACACATATATGTTCAAAACCGCCAAGCAAAGAAAGCCCTTCTGGTGGCTTTGCAAATTCGCCAGCGTACCATCAGTCCAAGCATCCATGGCATAGACCTCATCCAACTTCCCGGGATTTTCCGCACAAAAGGTATGAGAAAAGGTGGTGGTGGTCGCCGACACCAACTTCTTTGGCGCCATGGCGACCGGCACCGAGCAAACGGGTCGCCGGGCCCGGTGTCAAGCAGCGCTCGAAGGGAGGATTTTGGATGGATGACTTTCCAACTCTGAAAGCTTTGAAGCGTAGAGGCTCGGGTGAAAACTCTTTGGTTTTTGAAAATCATGGCGATGGAAACTGCGGGAAACTGATGGGGAGTGAGTGCAGTGGTGGGATCATAGCAGAATGGCGGCAGCTCCGGTGCTTCCTGTGCCGAAAATGCGTCGAAAAATGATCATCGGTGGCAGTGATGGACAAAATGTTGGAAGGAGTGAGCAACAAAATGATCATCTGTGGCTTAGTAGGACTTCCACCTGACGCAGGGATGGCCTATTTGGATGGCCTATTTCAAAGACTCCTGTCCAAAGATTGAATGAACCATTGAATCAACAAGCGGTTCTGATCTGTTCTATTCATCTTCCTGCGGAGCAACCCTCTCCAAAGGGTACTTGATGATTCCCAGGCAGGCACCCTGCATTTGCACTAGACCGTACCCTCGGAAACACATTTGACTGCCGAAGGGTCCAACTTGCGAATAAAAAAAGGGCTGAGTTCATCTGAGTTCACTCATAGAATGCATCCAGGTTTAAGTTCACTCATGTGAGCTGGTGCTCCAATTCTCATCCCTGGCCATCCTTGCAATGCACCACTGCATCCCAATTCGCCACCCAGGTGCTGTCGTTAATGCCGAAGATTCACCTCGAGATCGGCCGCAACGTAGCTGGGAACAATACGTGCTATCAATCACAGCTCGGAAAACAAACGACAAACCGACATCCCTTTTGGCTAGCCCAGGAAATTGGAAAAAGGCAATGCCGGACAGCTATCATCTGCCAAAGAAGCAGTATCCTATGCCATATGTTTTTGAATGCATTTAGTTTGAAGTGCAAGAAAGCGATGAGCCGGATGATATTCTCCTACAGAAATTAAGCTCCAATATACAGTAGGTCCAAAAAACATCTGCAGCTGCATCATTTCGCAATGTCTCAGTTTTTGGCCAGTGACACCCTGATCTAAATATATGCTGCCCCTCGGTCAGTCAAACCAATTCCTCTAGACTGTGTTTATTCCTGGCACGCATCATTCATTGCTCCTTTCCCTGTCATTTGCCCTCAACCCCCGCCGATCCGCCCATCATGATGTTGATTTCCCCGGCATTTTGGGCCGAGGGAAGTGCTTGCTCCCAGCTATTGGGTGATCATGGCGAATCAGCTGGGAAACCGTTAGCCAGCAATCAGTCCAAGCAACGGTTATGGGTTGTTTCACCAGCTGAATAACCATGATTATTGCTGGTGAACCACTATCTTATTACATCATTGACCATGAACATGACCGTATGTACGATTAGTAGAACTTTATTGCCGTTCTGGAGTTCTAGAGTCCCATCTCAAGCGCTAAACCGCTATGAACAACGTCAGAAAGCGAATTTAAACAACCACTGTATTAAACTAATCTCGAGGAAACCTTGGTGGTCTTTGGGATTCCGTTCAATCAACCGGGATGAAGAATGAGTGTGACCGCTAAGGTTGGGAAGTGGTTGGTGACTAGCCACAAGAATGTGTCTAATCTTGATCTGGTTGGTGGTCTGAACGCTTTTGACAAATGCGTCAACCAACCAACCATTTGTTAATGCCAGGGAAAATTACAAAATGATTGAAACCACCAAATAGTGATGGTTGGCAACACGTTGCAGAATATCCCCAGCAAAAGGGAGCCATTCCGTGTGGCTTCACCGGGCTCACAGCTGCTGAGCTAGACCAGCAGGTCACCAAAGACGGTTCTTCATAAGCACGCTCAGTGGGTGGGCTGCGTGTTCGCAAAAGCAACGAACGTCCCAAACTACGCCCTGATGATATAGTTGATTTTGTTCATGCCAGTATTCCCAACAAATCCAAAAACATCAGCACCAACCACTAAACCAGTACATAGTAACATTGATCACCTTTATAACCATTCATACTCAACCATTAAACCATCATAAAGCCACCAAAAAACCGTAAAATGCCATTAGAACCAACCTCGAACCATCATTCAACCATTAAACGGTGAACAAAAAAAATAAATGCCATTAAAATGCCATAAAACCAGAAAATGCCATGAGAACCAACCTCCAACCATCATTCAACCATTAAACCTTGAACAAAAAAAGTTAAATGCCATTAAATGCCATAAAACCATTAGATGCCATAAAAACCCTACTTCTAACCATCATTCACAATGACAACCTTGAACAACCATGATATCATCGTTGATGAACTTCCACTGCTACTAGTTGTGCCTTCCAAGTGGCCAGGCGGTGGCATCTCGCAGGAAGCGGCCGCTCGGCGGTTCGGCGACAGTGCCTAACAGCTGTGGGAGACGAGGCGGGGGAGTATTGCATCATAAATGTTGTAGATACACATATAGGCATCTATCTATGTATATATGTAGATCTACAAATGTGTGTGTGCAAATATGTGTGTATATATGTGTGTAGATATGTAAATGTGTCGTAAATCAATAGACAAATCATGAGTAAATAAAGCTATCAATACTTAAGTGATATAAATATCTGCAGTTATATATTTGTAAATATCATGATCTATCAACTTTTGGAACCAGTAAACTTCTGAATAGGGAAGCCTTCGGCAAACGTACACATATGAGCTCCAGGTTTCTTCATTTGGAAATGGCCATGCTCGCAAATAAAACGACTACAGCAGGGAACCTTTTGCGGAGCCATGTAAAAGTTTGGGTCGTGGTAACTTTGAGGGTGTGTCCTTCTCCATGCAGAAGTCAAAAGGCTCAAAAGGAGCAAGTGATCTCAGCTCACGCAGGTGCGCTTCTAGGTCGACCAGCGAATTTTAAATCGACATCACTGCGGAAACAATGGCGTGAGTCAATGCCACGTCAAAATTTCCACGCCTTGTCCTCTGGATGATTCACTAAACATGTCCATCATCCATGTGCAGTCATGCGTAGTGTCCTATGTTGCAATGAAGTTGTGCACCCCATAGGCATGATGATGAATGATGACAGATATCATTCGCAGCCACAGGATCCCACCTCAGCGTTTGGAGCTGATGCCAAGAGCACTGGCAGCCTGGGTTCCTCAGCTGCAAGAGTTCTTGCGCCACCATGACTGCTATGTGCATGACGAGCGTGATGATCCAACTCCGACAAAATCTTCGTGAATTGCAGCAGCTTACCCGTTCATCTTCGGTTGAGGCTCGCAGGAAGGCAGCCGGATGCAAAAATGCTACATGACATCAGGAAAAGGTTGGGGAAACATGAAGAACTGGTGCCAAAAAGAGGGAAACAATGGAAATGAGGGCACATTTTCCAAAATAGAATGTCACGGTACACCATGCTCACCCAATGGATTTGGCACGAGGCTACCCTTGATTCCGACTGTGGAGCAAGGACTTGCCTGTCAGAAACAAGTGCCAATGACGGCCCCACAGCAAGATGCAGGATGTTTGACCACTGGTATCCCCTCGCAGTCAGATTCAAATGTTTGACATCCCCAGTTCTCGCGCAGCCATGGTTCCTCTTCACTGCATGCAACTTCCGGAGCTGCTTGCTCCGCTGCATGGTCCTCAAGAATGACAAATGGAAAGTCATACCGAATTCGCGGCAAGGCCAAACAAGTCATGACCAGGAATTCTCCCCAAGGGTAACAAATTTTGGCAACCTCAGCGATTCATGGCTAACTTAGCCCTGGAGCATGGACACCGATGTGCGTACGACAGTTTCCACAAGTCATTTCAGTTGCCATTTTTTAGAATGATCTTTGGCATTTGCCTTTGAAAGCCCTGCGCTGCGGAGAGCTTGCACGTTTGCAGGAAAAAGACTGGGCCATGTCTTCAGGCCCTTTCACGCCCATGTCTACGCCAGTGTCCAATGCCATGTCTGATATTACCAGTTGGGGCGACAAGCAAACATAATCCACAAAGATCATCATCAAAATGCTCATCATATGGATAGGACATGCTTGCAAATAATCCACACCATTTGAGTAGGACAGCACTAGATGCACTAGACAGCAACATCTTGGGGGTACAACTTCTCCATCTCATGCATCAAACCCGTGAACAGCTCAATGAATTCAGCAGATCCAGGCACCTCGTGAAGGTAGGCATCAAAGCCGTGGACCAAGGGCTTGAGCACATGGAGGCAACCTCGAACCCCTCGGGCCAAACCTGTGGCGGAGCCGATGGAAGCCGATGGATCTTCCATCTTTGGAAACCGAAGCTTGGAGCCCTAAAGAAAAAATAGTCACCAAGATTGGACAGTGTTCAGGCGGTTCCAGTCCGGAGAGAACACTGTGGCAATTAGCAAACCAAGTCTAAGTCTAAGTCACCATTGAATCATCACTTTGCCATTTTTTCCGCGTGTTTCCAGCCATGCATTTTGTTTGGCAGCTGGCCAAGTAGAAGCTTAATCAAAATTTCATAGCATCTGTTTATTGAAACCTCTACTTCATGAAGGCGCTAAACAATTCATATTGATTTATCATCAACTTGGGTGTTTCTCAAAATAAGGGACCCCCCCAAATCATCCAACATCCACCGTGCATCGCAATGAACCATCCATTTCGGGGATCCCCTATTTTGAGAAACCACCAGATTCTTCCATGCTGCTGAGCAATCCGTCGAGACCACTTATGAAGCTGGCGCCTTCGTACTGAGCAACGCAGCCACTGAAGCAAGCCTTCGCCATGGCAGTACGGGACAGGTAGAAAAATCTGTACAGCGACTGCGGCCTTTCGATTGAAAGCAGCTGCACATCGGACGGCGTGCGCAAATGGCCAATCCTCGCTACATAAATCAGTATATAAATATAGTTACCTCAATAAATATATGTAGAACACACATAATCACAATCATATGCACCTACCTGCTGGTGACTTACCTGGAACTAGTGAGACTGCAACAAAATGGCTTCACAAAGAAAAACATTGACGGCATTTTGCTTTTGAACATTTTATTTATCGGCCTGAAAAAACTGCCAGTGGATTAGTTGCTTCATCAATGCTCCACGCCATTTGACCGGTTCCCGCAAAAAAGTGTGACAACATGCCAAATGAACAGGAGAACCTCCAGTAAGATGTGGCAAATGGTCAAGCTTAGCCCTCAGGGGCCCTCACTGGTAGAATCATGTTGGTGAGTGAAAGCAGTTTTTCCCGCCAAAGTACAAGCTTTGCCTGCAAAGCTGTACCAACTTTAATTGAAGGATTATATTCAATTACATCTAGTGCAAGCAACCGCATTTACATCCTTTTACCGTCGCACATGTGAGCTCAAAAGCTTGAGATTCTGTTGGATCATTTTGCTAACGTCTGCTTAGCGTAAGCTGGAAAGGTCAAGATTGGCGTCATGGATGGGAACAAACAATTGAGGTTTACCGTGGATGCCCACGTTTGCACATCAATGAAATGCTTATCCAATCCACTCAGTGGTTTTTCTGCTTGGCGGCTCCACAATCAAATTGCTGATTGACCATGGTACACCTGCGCAAATCCTGCTCAACCAACATCAATTAATCATGTCAAATCTTATCCAGAATCAACATGGCTGCAACTGCTTGCCTCGGACCACAGAACCCTACGGCATTTTTCTAGAGCCTCAGTAGTTGAGGGTATGAGGTGACCTACAATCAACTGTTTGTTGTGGGACTCCAGTGGTTCTTCCGATGCTCGGTGCTGCGCCCCGAGCACAAGACTCGCCCATAATTAGTAAGTATAGGCGGAAATGTGCCTGCTTACCTATGCAAGGAACTAAAGGCCTGGACACAAGAAAATATGTTCATAGAAGTTTTCACATATGAATATATACATACATATATATATATATATACAAATAGTCAAATAAATAACAAATACAAAAATAAATACAGTATTAAATCAATATATGAAAATGATAAATGTAAATCTATTCTTTTTCAACGCTTGAAATCAGGATACGTACACGCATATCTGTATAAATATGCCCAAGAGAACGTGACAAAACCCTTGTATGAACCCTCCACTCTGAGATCCGACCGATGAGGGTCGCAAGGCGCACCCAAGAAATGGTTAAAGGCTGGCTGAAGCTAACAGCCAGAGACAAAATGACCATGGCAGACCACGACCAACGACCAACAGCCAGTTGGTCCTTGCTGCTTCTGGTTGCCTCTTACCCTCTGACAACCTAAAAATCGCCGTATCTATAGGTAAATCAGCTTCAAATGGTGGATTTTCCTGCTTTTCTACCAGCTAGATTTTATAGGTAAACCAGCTACCTATTTCTAGGTGATCTAGGTGAGTGGATCCCCATGAAGCCGCACTGCTTGAGACACGGCACCAGCACCCGCGGTCGCAACTGTTTGAGTCGCCCTCCTCAACGACGGTCGCGGTCTGCGCGCCCAAGGGCTCATGAGGGGCTGATCGCGAGCTGCGAATGGTGTTGACTGATCTCCTGGAATGGGTTTGGGATGGTTCTGGGATGGTTATCGGATGGTCATTGGATGGTTATTGGATAGTATTGGATGGTTATTAAATGGTATTTCACGGGCGTTTTCACAGCCTGAAAAATAAGGGCGAACATGGGTGGAATGTTATGGAATGTTTGATGGCAATGGTCCATTAAAACCATGTTAAAACCGTAAAAATCCGCCACTTTTATACACCCCCACGCCCCTACCATCCCCTACCCGTTATAAACATGTTTTAAACAATCTATCAACAACCGGGCTTTCCGCAAACATGAGCGTCCTCATTTTAACATCCCGTGTTCACATGTAGTGACAGCCGGTGTGTGTGTGTGTGCTCAATCATCGCAGCTGGCTGTTGGTGCCTCATTACATAGTTGTTTAAGTACATTTGGTGCCACTGCAACATGAGTTCTGTTAGTAAAGCTTAGTCCTCTGATATGCAACATCAAAATCGCTTCACAAGATTGTGGCCTCACACCCATAAATGACGAGGATAACCAGGATGATGAACACACACAATCATGATGGCAGCTAGTGATAACGTGATCTGGATGATGATAATGATCAACATGTCATACCAATAATGAGCATGCATCACGATAAATACCTATATCAATATCATGATGCTAATTAATATGGTAAGGGCCATTCAATAGTGATAATGAGAATGATCATGACTTTGAACATGAGAATAATTACAATAGCTGTGCCCATTAATATAACACATGATGATAATCAGGTACAAATAACCATGATGCTAACGGCTTCATGACAATTAAACTTTGACTCACAATACAAACATATTCAGACCATGTTTAACTAATGATGAGAAGCATGCAAATGATGCAAGTGAGGCGGAGCAAAAGCAGGGGAAAAAAGTTCCGCAGCTGCTTCTAGGGTGCCGAGTTTCGAGTCTCCGTCCACAAGTCTCACCTGCTCGGAGGACGGTGCAACGGGTGCGTCGGCGCCAAATAGCTCCTCCGTAGCGCCACCCCCAACAACAGCATTTTGGGTCCGCATCTCCTCCGAAGAAAGAGAGGTTTCACGCCCATGAAAAACATCACTTTTCAGCAAAATTTACCCACCATTCTAGTTATGTTTTTTTGCTCAGCTGCTAGCTGTCCAGCCACAAGCTTCATCTCTTTGTGGGAACGGCTCCAGAACATGAACCAAAAAACAATGAATTTAGGTTCTGAGTCGTAAACTTTCCTGTCATATCAAGCCATGGAGGACCTCAAAAAATGGATGGCCATATCAAGCGTGACACAGGAGTATCACATGAACTTTTCCATCCATATCGAGCGTCAACTGGGAACTGATGGAATCTGATGGACCTTGTTGCTTGGTTCGTTGTCGACATCACGTAGTCGCTCTCAGCTGAGCCAGCAATGATAACTTGGCTGTGCCCAAGGGCAGAACCACCTGCAGCAACGCCACGTGGTGACTCCCCTGGGTGATGCTGTACCAACATCTGGGGCACACTGCCCTCTTAAAACCATTAGCTAATAGCATATGGACTTGTTCCTCCACTATACTTCAAGGAAACTCACCCACTTTATAGGCTAAACTTGGAAACGTCTTGCACATTCTTGCACTCAAATGGTTGCAGGTCAATCAAACTTGTGTTTGGATGGTGATCTGGAACCATCACCAGCATTGTTGTCCGGATCCCTTGTGTCGTCAATCATCTCGGTCCCGACCGAGTGTCAGGTGTCGAACTTCGATGAACCGAGATGATGAATGCGCAAGGATTAAGCATCAAATCACATCAAAAGCAAGCAATCTTGGCGGCTGGCCGCCTTCGTGGTGTTGGCTTGTGCCGAGATCAAACGATAGATTGGAAAGTCCAGCTGGCCTACCTCAGAATTGCGGAGGCTTTGTTGGAAGACGACTCGGTTGGATATGGCTGTGGGATAGGCTAAAATCTGTTGGGTTCACCGGGGCCTCTTGGGAGTACAGGGTTGCAGCCATGCGATGAAACCGCTGCAAGGAATATAGAATCCGATATCTGGAATGTTAGATTGAGGCACGTTCGAGATTTGTGAGTCAAACATGACTTCATCAATTTTTTTGGTTGCTACTCCACTGCTGCATTCTGATGCACAGGAGGCTACCGCTAAACCACCACCAAAGTAGCACCTACATCCTTTGGGCCACAGAGTGGCATGTATATCAATAACTCGTAGATTGATCAATTTAGTAGTATCCATTTTGCTTCTTGATTCTAGGTTACCGGTCACAGCAAAGAAACATCCAGTCACATCTACCATCAAAGTCACAAAGAGCCCTTGACATCACCCAGCTTCTGCCTGCCTAGCTGCATCTTTCCCCACAGGCAGAGCACCAGTCCTTTCGATCTTCAGGTGGCAAACAGCAGAGCGAGGGTCCTGAATATGCCATGCTGCTCAGCGGGTGAAGTGACGAGTTTGTTGGGAAGTTCTTAGGGAGACTCGGCAGCTATGGTTGGGTTGGTCAGCCAACCAGCCAACCGGTGTTGCATCAGCTTGCTCGTTCTAGTGACACCTGTGGTGAAGTGCAGGTCCTGCCTTTGCTGCCAAGCTGCTCCCTGGATCAAATGAGTAAAGGTGGCCTGGAAGTGAACGGTGTTGTCCTCGAAGTCCTCGGGGAAGAGATCTGTAGCTGCGGCAGGAGACACCTATGTTTGAGATCTGGCTGCCCAAGCCCATGCGGCATCTCTACCTCTGACCAAGGGATGTGATGCCCAGTGAAACGCCATGGGAATCGGTTGAATTCGCGCATCATCGCTGGAGTCCTCGTGAACAAATGCCCCTCAGTTCGAGCTCTTGGTTTATCAAGGAGTGTAACTCTGGAGCTAAATTCACCTATTGATCATCCACTTATCTTATCGTATCTCATTGCAATACATGTAACCATATCACTGTATAGTCAATGAATGTTGAATAAAACATTTCTAATATAATGATATCAATCAACTTCCCCATCAGTCCTCGTCCTCAGACTCGGACCCTCCTGCAGCGCATTGCCACTGCAACGATTCGCTGTCGTCCGAGTTGCAGCCGGGGAAGCCGCAACATCCAACAGCAGCACTTTCGAATCCCATCAACGATCGTATCCAAGAATTCGGACGAAAAACCGATCAGGTAAAGCAACAGGATCCCATTTTTCGGGTGAACAAAAATCATTGCACGATCATCTTAAACACCATCATCAAAGGTTGGACCTGGGTGTCCCAAAAAAAAACGACGCCTTGGGCCTTGGCTTCCCTGGAGGGCCCCGGGTGGTGCCCGGTGCTCCCCCGCGTCCTCCCGGATCGCTTTCCGGAAGCGATCTGCGCCACCAGGCCGTTGCACCGTAGCCTCGCTGAGCCCAGGTGGCCAGGGTGCTACGGTGGCCAGGGTGTTACGGTGCTATGGTGGTTAATATATGACACATATTGATATATGCTTAATAATTGGAGATCAATGGAGATGATAGCCAGCAATCATGGTTGATGAATGTTGATGGTTAGATATGCTTAGGGATTTTGGATCCAAAGTGCCATTTTTGCACTTATCTTTGGATGAATCACTAGGTATATGTACTGGAGATTACTGGAGTGTTACTGGAGGTCGTTTAGGAACTAGTGGACCTACCATCACGATGATAGCATCACTGATGATAATCAACCATGGTCAACCAAGAACGGCGCGCATACGGCAGCAATGATGGATATGCAGAAAGAAGTCATGGCGATATTGACCAACCTGGGAATGGACGTAACCAACCAACAAATCCGCATGAGATGGCATGAGGCAACACATGGCAATACCATTTGTTTTCATTTGTTTTTGTAGCAATACCATTCGTTTTCATGGCAATACATGGCAAAATCCCAGCGAGTCCAACCCCACAGTTTAACCATGTCGTTAGTACAACCCCATGATTTTACTCAACAACATCGAAAAACCAATGTGTACATGTATATAGACATATATTAAATAGTCATTGGATGAAGATTGAAATGGTTGAGATTCGTGGTAGCAAACTGTGCAAAAAATAATTGTCAAAACACACCCAGTTTTTTGATGGTTTTCACGGGTTTTTCACGGTTGTTTCACGCACTTTTCACGCACTTTTCACCGTAGCAATTTGGCAATGATTTTGCATTTCTCTCTCCAGCGCCATCACTCCAAGTCTCTCTGTGAGAGAAGCAAATCATTGTACCCCAAGATTGTTTCTAGGGTTTTGATGGTCCATATGGTTTTGCATGTTATGTAACTTGGATCTTCCAACCCCAAGGTTTAACCATGTCGTTAGCAACCCCAAGGTTTAACCTTGTCGAGGAAACACTGGGATATACTTCGCACCTTTTTGTAGCCATGTTTCATCTTTCTCACTTCAAAGCCGCCTGGTGCATCTGTTCTTTTTTTGCCCCAGCGTCCAAAGGGTTTGTTTGCGCTGTTCTTGTTCCTTTGCTTCGCAAAGGGTTAATGACAGGTGAAGGTATACTTCAAAAATCTTTAAAAGATGATGAAGGATTGCCAAACAAATCCACCTGTGAAAACTCATGAAATCATAGCTCAAGTCCTTCCAATGTGGGCGCCTAGCTGGGTCTCCAACCAGGCTCGTCATGGAAGACTTCTTCAAAATGTTGGCAGAACCTTCTCAGGTCCAAGGCCTTGGCATCGCCACTGAAGGCCTCCACGGTCTCGTGCAACTTTGCTTCAAAGAATTTCTGCTGGCTCTCGTCTAAGGAGAGGCCGTGAGCATAGAGTTCTTTCAAGATCATCTCTGCGGTGACTTTCTTGGTGCCCTCGGGGTCAAAGACTTTGAACACCAACAGAAGTTCTCTGGGACCTAAAGGGGCCGCGGTGTAGCGTGTAGCTTGGTGAGATACCAGCGAGACCACTCTCTTCATGAGTCTCTGTGGCAAAGTGCGGGAGTATCTCCAGACGGCTATGCCGAAAGCAAGCAGCCAACAGGACAGCAACGTCAAGCAGATCGCCATCAGAATTGCCGGATCCACCCTAGCTGCTCCCAACCCAAAGAGCACAATCAGAATGACCAAGGCAAGCAATGGAAAGGCCGCGCGTGACAAGTTGTCCACAAAGCATGCGAATTGAATGGAAATGTTGGCTCGAACTGCTTGTGCTAACACATTTTCCAAGAGACTCATGAACATGATGAGCGTCACCGAGAACATGGCCACATCCATCCACAGCAAAGACGACGATTTCTTCGGAATGAGGGTGTAGGCCATGGTGCGAAAAACCTGCAAAGACAAAAAGGAGATAAAGCCAGTGGCGACCCTCGGCATGACCATCTCAATGGGGATGAAAAAACCCGCGAACGGAATGAAAAGAAGGAAGCTCAATGGCAGGAAAAAACGCAGCAGCAAGATCGAGACTAGCCGCACCACCACGATCTCAATGCAGATTTTGCTGCCAACCAATCCACCCGATCGCGTATCAATTTGGATGCTCACTACTGAGAAACCTTTCCGCTCCAGCGCTGCCAAGAACTTGCTGGAAACCAACTCTGAGAGCTCAGAGGGACCATCCCAACGCTCTGCCAATTGCTCCAAGTTCGTTGAAGCGCTGCCATCGCTGAAGGGATGGAAGAGGGGCACTGTGAAGTAGTCGAAGGACACGCACAAGTCCAAGACTTGCTCATCAAAGGGAAAGTGCTCATAAGACAAAACAACATCGAAGTTTGTTGTCCGGCTATCTGCCCAAAAGCCTTGTATCACATCAGGATAAGGCATGAAAATGATGGGATCAGAGTCTGTCTTCCCCAACGGGTTGGTCGACGTCTTCAGAAACAAATCCGCGGGAATGGGTGTCCAAACGTTGCCAGACACCACCATGCCCAAATAGGCACCATAAACCCTAGTGGCCTCAAAGAAAGCTTCGGCACTCTGGCCGAACACATAGCCTTCAAGCTCATCCGCTGCACTTGCATGGGCCTCTAGAAGCTCTTCTGAGGTGCAGCTCTTCAAGCGACAAGTCTCCTGCACCAGCCTCTGGGATGCGTTTTGCCACCGCAAATCCTTCCACATGATGGCCATGATGCTGTAAACAGTGAGTTTCTCATTGGTCTCATCAAAGTCTTTTAGATCGGTCAGCGCCACCGAGAAGTTCACTGGGTTGCCACGCGCCTGCGCCACCGGTGGCAAGCGCAACTCCAGAGCGGAATTCACATCGAAGCAGGCTGCAGGCTGAAACCAACAAATGCAAACAGCAACACAGCTGAAGCGACAAGCGAAGGCTGCAGCCATCGGACCTATAGCCTATAGCATCCTATAGCTGTGAAACTCAGGCGACTTGACAACAAAAACCACGTGTAGATACCGAAAGAAATGCAAACATGTATAGAATACAGCATTGAGAAATACACCATACAGAAAAGTATTTCAGACGACTTGGCATACAGATATACAAGTGACAAATAGACCAAGTATAAACAAGTACTATAAAAAAAAACACCCCTGCGCCCTGAATTGCCAAAAGTGATAGTAGAACATTTTTTGTGGCGATACCACCATTCATAGCCGTTTGGGTCTTGATTCTGAATAGTTGTGTTGCAACTCAGCGTGTCGCACTTCTAGAGCAATTTCGATTCAGCTGATCTGGCACTGAGCTTGGTTCAACAGTTCTTGGAGGTACTACTTGACCACCATATGCAATTGATAATGGCGAAGTAGCTAAACCTTTTTCTGGGTCCTCACAAACAAGGAAACCAACACAATGATGTCAAATTGCTAGATTTGAACCGAGAAGGGTTTCAGTTTCAATGCAGCATTTTGGAATCACACCGTTGTTGGGGAGCAGGATACTTAGGTGGTCGCAGTTGTGATGGGACCCAATACCAATACTAGGCTTGATGGGCAGTAGATTGGTAGGCATGGGATGCACGAACAATAGGGACATGCAGTACCAATAACGAGGGATGCTTCCCACATTGCCTTTGAGAAACAAAATCCAGCAACATGCACTATGGCAATGGTCATTCAAGATGTCAAGGCACCCCATCACAAGTGGAGCCAAGGTGCTGAAATAAATCAAAGTATGAACAAATATGAATACAGTAAAATCATAAGATGGAATAGAATCAAATGAAAAACAGGAAAAACACACAATAACAAACAGTAAGACATAAATACAAATACGTAAGTGATGAAAAAATACCAATCCCATGCATTCTAGCTCATGATGTTGTACAATGGTTTCCATTTTCAATCTAGCTTCACATCATTGCGGTATCATTTGCTATGCATTTTATTTGTTATCAAGTGATAGCTAGTTGATAACATTGATAGCTTGTATTACCAGGATAGTTCAATGCTATCTATTTGTGTGTCTTGTTGATAGTAGACCTTCCCATGACATCACTGGTTCTCCGCGAAGCCAAGCGGGTTTCGCCATTTCCTGTGGCAACGGCGCAGGCTTCGGGGGCAGCGCCAAGGGGCGTCCTTTCTTGCGAGCGCTGCGGCTCTTGTAGACTTCTTCATGCTCCTAAGAACTGGTGGCCACGGGCACAGAAAACTGGATGGTCAACTGGCATGGAAGGTTCACCTCTCACCCAAGCCACTGGTGTGATAAATGGTGAAGCCCCATTTCTGACAGCACACTCAGCCCAATCATAGAACTTCACATCAGTTGGTTGTTGGAGAGCTAGGGGGAAAACTGTGCCTCCCACATTTACCACCATTGCGCCCCAGGACTATCATTTGACATGGACTCTCGGAGCATCATCGTCTTTGTATGTTTCATACATCTCACTATCAGGCCAAGGTTTATGGTCCATGGTGAATGCTTTTTAACGGTCAATAATTCAATCATGGTCAACGTATTGGTTACGAACGGTCAACAAAGGTCAATAACGCGTAAAGTTGTTGAACATGGTTGATGAATATCATGAGTGGTTAGTAGTCATAGATCCAGCTGATACACAACCACCCATTGTTGCTTGTTGAAAATGGATGAAAATGGATGAAAATGGTTCTCAACCGGTGTGTGGTCTTCATTTGCCGAAAAGAAAAGTGATTCACAACGATTTTCCACTATTAAATCAATTGTTCAAATATGTATCACTATAGGCAATCTACCAACCATCTATGAACCGTCTGCAAACATTACTTCTCGGTCGTTATGATAGGAAACCATCTATTAAACATTACTTTTCATTGGTTGTATCTATTACTAACCATCTGCCAACCATTACTTATCATTGGACACAGTGTATCTATTACGACTCATCTATTAACCATTATTTGTCATTATAAGTTATTTTGAATAGCCATCTATTCCTGCAAACATTACCTATTGTTGGTTGCAGCATATCTATTACTCACCATCTATTAAACATTACTTATCATTCATTCTTATAGATTGCCATCTCTGAAAAATTACTTGTCATTTGTTATACCTCTTATTCTTTACCCATTACTTATCATGGGTTATACCTATTACTGATCGTCTATTAGCCATTCCTTATCCTTGATCATATCTATTACAAACCATCTCTAACCATTATTTACCATTGGTTGCCATATATCTGTTACAAAGCATCTGTTGCCAATCATTATCATTGGTTGTACCTATTATTAACGATCTATTAACCATTACTTATCGTGGGTTATATCGATTACAAACCATCTGTCAACCGTTGCTTTTTTTTGCCAGGGCTTATCCTCGGTTATATCCCTTACTAGCCACCCTTTTAACCATCACTTTCTATAGGTGACAGCAAATCAATTACTAACCATCACTTATCATTAATTATTAAGAACACAAATCTATTAACTATTGCTTATCACTTGTTATACCTATTTTTTAGACCCTCTTGCCGAAGCGCAGGGCGGAAAAGGTGGCTCTATTATTAACATTTATTAGCCATCATCTATTAACCAATATTCCTCATTTGTGCTTGTTTGGTCTTTGGACCCCAGATCTTGTTGCGGAGCTTTCGCCCGCTCCTCGCAGCTGGTGCGACAAAGCAAACCTCGGCTTCGAGGTTCGTCCTGCGAGGTGTCGCTTCCAGACCCATGGTTTCTCAATACTATTCACCAGGGTCCTCGGTAGGTTTGCGAAAATAATTCCTAAAAAAATACAGGACCCTGCTATCCACCACGTTCTTCTCAGGTACATCCATTCTTGGTATCAGTTCATCTTGCATCCCTGCCTTCCAACTTGCTAAGTTGGGATCACGAAAATCACCACCTATGATCAGCTATGTACATTTATCTATACACCGTATTTACACATACCAATATATATATATATATACACAACAAATTTCCCCTATCCGGATATATCATATCGGCCTATCGGCCATCTTCCGTGATCTTCCCAGACCCGGGGCGCTTCCCAGCGCCTTGCGTTCCTTTCCTTCCATGAAGACACAGCTATCGATTCCGATCTCAGCTCCCGGGGCGGTCCAAGAGCCGTCCACACACGACGTCAGATCAACTGATCGAAGAAATGCGCTGTTGCACACGGTGCAAATGCGTTGCAGCTCGGTTTTCAAACTGATTTTTCTATGGTTTTCTTATCCCTCCTTCTGATTAATCATCAGTAGCTGTTTTGTTTCTGGGGAAGGCCTGACATATACAATGTCAACCGGTGTTCCTTGCTGTTAGCCTCGCCGTGCTTTGTTGCATCATGTTGCATCTCTGTCATCATAGTTTTCCAAGTGATCTCCTATTCTGGCTTTTCTTGCTATACCCTATCCGGCTCATATCATAATTCTTGTCATTTTAGTCATTTGTTCGCGATTGTTCTGCTTTGGTAGCACTGTGATTGCGCAGTTGATAAACCATGGGTAAGCACTAAACCCTGGGCAAAAGGATTTATTTTTCAAGTGCACGATGACTGATGACAGAGAATTTGATCGTCATTCGCTTGTAGGGTTTGTAGTTTGTAGTCCCTTCCCTTCATATGACCCCCTGGAACTGGAAAAAACAATACAGTAGATTCCCTCGACCAAACCAGGATTGGTGGGGTGTAGGCCAGGTTGATGCTGACATGCTACAGTGACCAACTGACTGTTTCTCCAAATAGTGGACATCCCGGTCTCCTTCTTGAATGATTTACGATTAATGAACCACTAAATCATAAATTATCATACATCCACCAACCAGGAGAAGGCCGCACCTTTCGACAGTCTTTACCATAGCTACCCATCACTAATCACCCTGATTTTCTATTGCTGACGATTATTTGCCGTTGTCAACTAACGAGCAACTAATGTTCATCATCATTCACTGTCAACTAACCATTGCCTAACTTATAGAGTTAAAAGTTAAACACACACACACACGTAGATTTAAACATGGTTTACCATCACCAAACCAACTAAGCTTTTATAAGCTGAGTACCCATTCAATAACCATGATGAACCATGATCTGATTGGATTTTGCCATTGAGTAACCAATGGCAGTTGTAGTTGGTCGGTAACCATGGGTCATTGTTCTGACATGTTATGACCATCAATAGCCATTTACAATTACAAACCATTACAAACCATTAAGAGCCAGGTCAGTATTGACCATTCACAGCCATTCTCTCTCCACTGCCTTGGGTTCCGAGTCTGCCTTGGGGAGTGACTAAATGGCACCTATTCAGCCTATTCCTACAATGGCTCATGACAATCGGTAGTAAAATCCCATCATGGCTACGACCACTACGGTGTACCCACTTTGCTTCCCCATCCACCGAAAACCAAAGTGCGCATTATGCTTAAACCCATCCTTAACCCCTTACAACAACCATCCACCGCCACCGCTGCCACAGCCACAGCACCACGAAGGCCGGCCGTTGCGGACGCTCCCAGGAAGCACCCCCGTCCAGGCTTCGAAGCTGGCGCCGGAGGTTCGCCTCCTAGGTGCGTTTTCAGGGGCCGTGGGGCCGTGGGGAACCGATGGGAATGGGGCGGGCCTAGGGGAGACATGGGGAGATTTCGAGGTGATTAGTAGTGTCATTAGTGGTGATTAGTGGTAGGATTTAACATGATTAGACATAAAAAGATTGGTCCGGTGATTTAGTGATGGTTTTTTCGTGGTGATTCGTCGTGATTTAGTAGTCACATGGCGATTAAGGGATTTTGTGATGGTGAAATGATGGTGTATATCCGATGTTTAATGCTGGTGCTAAGTCACAAGCAATCAACACCATCATCATCATTATGGTTGAGAATGACTAACAGCGAAAGGAACACGAAGGGGAAACAGTAAATCATCGTGAACAACAACTTTAGTGTCTCTACCTCTACATGCGCATCCGACCTAGGTCGACAGGCTCGGCTACCTGGCTGTCGGGCGATTTATTTCCACCAATTTAGACTTTGATGCCCCAATTGAGCCATTCTGTTGACAAATGCACCCACGTCAACATGAGGGGTTGCCATTCATCAAATGCGCAGCCCAGCCCCTGATGATCGCAAATATGAAGTCAAGGCGCGTCCAATTTCAGTTCCTTTCAGCCAAGAAAGCGTAGCTGCCAATCAACTGCATGTTGCATATGGTGCATTGCAAATGCCTAAATTCCATTGCCAAAATAGGAGCATGTTTACTGAATCAGCGTACTGTTCCGAAGTGCCAAAAAACACGCGCAGCAAAATGCTACGCCACCAAGTTACTACTCGGAATCATACTCATCTCTGTCTCAGCCCGAGTGCCCACAACTCTTGTGAACCCTTCGCGATCCTTGGAGTATCTTCAAGTCATCTCCCTTTCCAACTGACAATCTTGGCACATCTTGTGGTGGTTTCTCAAAGTAGGGGTACCCCCAAATCATCCACTATTAGTCATTTATAGTAATAAACCAGCCATATTGGAGGCTCCCTATTTTGAGAAACCACCTTGTGATCCTCACATCTTTCCGCGTCCCACAGCTGTAACGACTTACCAGTGGGCGGCAAGGCACCGACCAAGTGCCAGAAAAGGTCACAAAGCCCTGCTCGCTGAGTGGCATCCTTGGTGGGATCCATCATCCGCCATGGCTGCCACACGAATTCTGCATTTTGCCAAGGATACAACGGTACACGTGCAAGTGCGATAAGGCTTGTCAATGGTTGATTAGTTGATGATTCATGATTTAACTAAGTATTCATGTGAAAGCAAAGGGGTGCACACAATGTAAATCAATGCGATATGTAATATGTACATGTATACCGTATATCTGTCTATCATTTTTGTATTCGGATCCACGCACACACGATCAAAGTACCCTTGTACGCCAAGCACTCGATCGACTTCCCACTCCCCAGTTGCACTACTCAGATCAGCCCAGTCTCCGTCTGCATGCATTGGGTGAGCTGCCGTTTGCCTGAACGGTGCTCTGATAGAAACAAAGTAGTAACAATCATCATGAGTATCGAGGGATATGGTTTCAATATAAATGGGTTGTCCTGATGAGTCTCTTCAAACCGAAAAAGGAAAGGAACATGACGGCAGAACTGATCGGGAGACATTATACAAATGGACTTACATCGCCAAATGAGACAATTCACAACATGGAAAATCGTTAGTTCTCACGACCAACTTCGGTTTCCGCACCAAATCTCCTCCTGCCAGTGTTGTGTCCTTACTTCTTCATTCCTTTCCAGTTCTCGCCTTCCTTCTACGTACCTTTGGGATCCTCTTGGATTTTGGAAAATGTGCCTAACATGGACCTGTCCCATGCACATGGCAAGAACGAACCAGTATCGTAAAGATATAAAAGGCCGTGACATCCATGCCCTCAACTCCATTAGTGCCAACCCCTGGCATATCAAATCACCTTCCCGCTGGCCTCCGCAAATGGAAGTTCCGAAACAGGCAGGGATACGGAACCTGGTTTCTGGATGTTTCTGGTGTGGCCAGTCAAGTATCATTTGAGAAATGCTGGAGGGAAAAGCTTGAAACTACATTATTGTCCTGAGGGATGCAAAGGATTGGGACATGTCTTTGTTATCACTGGCACGTAGATCCCCAAGTGCCACATTCGACGTCGGTGGTGTCATGGTATCACTTGGGCAATATACATGCAGGTTCCAGCTGCAAAGAAACCTTGCAGGCAATGTGAGGTGGTACGGGCGAAGGCTGAGCTGCACCTAGGATGCCTTGTCACATGTTAGCAGCCCACGATGATTCATGTACAATCACATACAGCTGCGACCAAGATGCCCAATGACACGTCCTATGACAGGAGGAGCAAACAGGGTTCCATCAGGTTCGGAGCTCCAAATGTTGATTGAACGGTGCCAACAAACGGGTGATCATGATGCCAGCAATCCCTTTGGAAAGGTTGGGCAATACAAACTCCTATAACGAATGAAGCATAATCATTACCCATTGTTTTCCCTATTGCTACTGGTTGTGATCCCCCATTATTTGGTTGGTTAATATATATTCAATATTGACCCATAGCCATATCATGTCATGAGTATCTGCAGAGTGTGATGTCCGTGGAGGCCAACAATCAACCAACAGCCTTGAGCACTAAAAAAGGACCCTCTTGTCTTCGACAGTCCTCGGTGTAGGGGTTCTCATCATAGAAATGCAACTGCAACCTGGGAATGGCAATGAAGCACAAGGACTGGTCCGACTGCCATGAGATGGTTAGGCGCCAAAAATCAGTGTCTGTCCCTCTCTCTCTCTCTTTCTTTCCGAGTTTTCCAGGACCAGGTGGTTATTACCTGGTAACATCTACATACATCCACCAAGTGTACGTTGTGATTGGACAAGACTTGACAGCAATCGGTTGCAATCATCTGAGTTGTCAACCAATGATGGATCAATGCTTGATTGACGGTTAGCTCATGTTTGCTCCCTGTTGATTAATGATCAATGATGTTTAATCAAAATGTTAGTTGGTGGTTAACAAATGACTAGTGGCTATCGAAACTCAAGAATCATAGCGAGTGGACCAAACTATTCATCCCCGAGCCACTGGCTGAAGGTACTGGGCCTGAGCAGGTACAGCATTTTCGGTCCTTTTCCTCTGGAAACTGGCTAAGACCATCTATGACCGATGATGAGTATAGGTACCATCATCATAAATTTGGACAATCCCATCAAACATCATCAAAACATATATGCATGCTGCATGCGCCTATATGCGATAGATGTATTGGTGCTCGTCTAAGGAGCACCTCCAGGCCGTCCCCAGCTGATGACATTCCCGTTCAACATTGTTTGGCGATGTCCTACCTTGACGTCAACAACATCAGGAAACTTTTCTGGCAAGGATCGGCAGCGCTTTTGTTTATCTTGTTTGGGTATATTCGGGCTTGCGCATGTCAATGTCAGGGCTGGATGCATCAAAACCAACCAGGGAGCAACATTCATCCATCGCTGACTTCAAGCATGGCAGGCGGCTGAGAGCTCCCCATAGCAGTGAAAACATCCTGCCATTTGGGATGCATCGCCAGGTCAACTGGCCACGATTTATTGCTATGGGCCTTCCATTCCTATCCATTCATACCATTTTTATTAAACAGAAATATGAAAACAAACATCTCATCATCTATTTTCAAAGCATTTGACAACATTCTCTATTTCATGAATCATCTGCTTTCATATCAAAGCTATCACTGGCTATTTCGACTACATAACCTTCCAACAGCTGATCCCCTCCCTCCTCGACTGACCACCCCACCAGCTCTTCCTTCACCCAGGCACTGCTGCTCGCTACGCGAATGCACCAAGAACTGCCGACTGCCTTCCTGGCTGCGAGGCGCTCACCGCGCCCTGGCCCTGATCCCAGGATGGATCCGTGGCTTGCTGCTGCGCTGCGGTGCTCCCCCAAGTTGTAGTCGTTTGATATCATGTGGTGCTTGAACTACCCATACAAGATCCACAAAAAAATATCAATCATTATCCATAGTTTACTACTGACCATAGATTAACCATCTCGAACTACCCATATTAAAGATGGTTCGAGATGGTTTCAATGGTTGATATTGATCATGACTGGTTGGTGGTTTGATAAAATATTTTGATGGTTTCATGCGGTTTCTTGGTCTTGACCATTGCCAACCGCATCCTCTTAAATGTCCCAGAAATCGACCATCCCTTTTTGGGGTCCAAAATTTAAGAAATCACCAAATCATACAACCAACGGAACTCCTTGGAAGCTCGAAGCTTTCCATACGCCTCTCCTCCTTCAACGACCAAGAGGAATCAGTGAGCTCTGAAACTGATCCCTTCCACTCAAGTGTAAATATTGTTCAGCCCAAAGCAGGCTATCCAACGTGCAACCATAAGTGTGCTGATCAGTACTGATCTCTTCATCCAAAGTCTGGGTGCCACTCAAGATCAGCTCTCGGGAGCACCAATGAATGGCAAGAAATCGAGTTGTCGACATGTGCTGCGGGCAGCCCTGCCCTTGGTAATCCCCAGAGCAGAATGACTATGGATGGACTACCAAGGTTGAGATGTTCGCCTCCCCCTTGCATGGGAAATTTTGCCACCCAACTTTTGTGAGCTTCTGCCGCCTTGTCCAAACCGAGTATCCGATGGAAGCCACTTGGGATTGAGATTTTGAGGTCGCACCGGAGTTCCTGGGCCCAGTGGGGAGTGACATGAAGTGATATTAAGTGATCGGAGTGGTGGCTCACACTGATGTCCTACCAGCCATTCCTAGGAATCATGAACCATACTTGATTGTACCCATTAATTCATTGATCCTCCTGGTTTTCAACCATAACTACGAGAACGACAGTAAATGCAGAATCAACCATTCAACCACTATTAACATACTAATCACCCCAATTGATCCCAATTGTACCACTACCAACCATGCTCGGTAACCATACAAACCTCGTTGATTACTAGCGGCAATAGTAAAGAATGATAAAAACAATATCCAATAACATCCAATAACTAATATGCACGTAATTGTTGCGTACCCTTGTGTACATTGGGCTTGATAAGAGATGCCAATCTCCCCATGCCAGCGATGAAATCAACCATTTTTGGCTCCCAAGGTTCGCCAGTGTGCTGTCCCCAGCGTCACTTCGCAGTAGGGATCGGAACCTGAGCAGTGGGGGCAGGCCGTGTTGGGCCGTGGCGCTTGAGGACAGCTACGTCCAACTGCAACGTTTGGGCCTCAAGATGTGGTTGGCTTGGTCGGAGTTCAGGTTGGGTTGGGTGGGTTATTGCGTTACTCGGAGGTTTTGTTAGCTACCCATCTTCAGAAGTAGCTCCTGAGTTCCCCCTTTAAGGGCATACCTTGGCTAGTGCTCCCACCAGCCAGTGTTACACACCCAGCATCACAGAAATCCCAACTTCAAAAGCTTCTCCAAGCTCAACCAATCTGCAGCAAGAAACCCCCCAGAAAAAAAAAAAACACATTACAGCCATCATTTGGGAGTGAAGAATTTGTATCACATATCACAACCCTGGTGTTCCGCTGAAATCATCTAGCATCAACATCCCACAAAACTCATCAAACAAACGATAACAAACGTAGTGCGCATGTACATCAATATCTGATTTTAGCTCTGTATCTTGATCTCCCCACGCATGAGTCTGTACGTACGATGACCGCTCCAGCTGTTGGAACCTGCCAGTGTTTACCAAGCCGCTGGGTTGGGAAAGGCCAAAAGGCAATGCGAGGTCCTGTTCTGCTTCTGATCGGGTCACAGTTGAGAAGTTACGGTGGATAAAAAATTCAGGAAACATCAGGAAACCAACAAAAGCCAACCATAGCCAACTACTGAAGATCCAAAATCAAGTTCTTTTATATCTATCCCTTGGTATCATGTTCTAACTCAATTGCTTTTTCGATGCTTGACTTCTTGGTTGTGATGCCTTGTTGCTACTGGCGCCACCATCTTTTTAATAAGGATCTTGTCACCTCCTTGAAGCAGATCCAACCAACACATACCAACACCAACTCCGGAAACGAATAAAGATCCGATGTTCCGTGTGAATGCCTGCTCTGCCTGGACTAAACTTCCACCGTTTCTTCCCCCAAAAAAATCGCGACGATTCAACATGCCAACCACCAACCTGCGATTTATGACAAACCACTCGACGACTGAAACTTGTTTGACCCGACCACGGCTCCCAGGTGGGAATTCGCAGGAATAGCATGCTCACCAAACCGCCCAGAATACCGCCCAGAATCACAAACGAATCATTGGCTTTTGATTTCCCCTCACATCTTTCAACACTTCATCATGGTTGATATTAGTTGATATGGTTGAGGTTTTCTGATGGCCAGGACAACGATTTTGGTAACTTCGAAATCAACTCCGCGCGTTTCTCCTTGGCAGCCAGGTTTTCCGCTTCCTGCACCACCACGGTGCAGATCCCCTCAGGGAACATGTTGCCTGCCGTGGCGATCGAATCTATCGAAGACCCATGGTGAACTTCCTCAGGGACACATGGTTTCGTTGGGAATAGTTAGGTCCTGATGAGTGAGTTGGGGAATGTTGCGGGGTGAGGGTGGAAGGTTGGGGCCTAGGGGGATCTAGGGCGAAAATACGTGTGACTGTGATTGGTTCATATTGGCTCCAACCCACGGCTTCTTGACTGCTGCGAAATCTGGTCCTTCTCAACGATGGGATTCCGGCTCCATATTCAATGATGGTCTATCAACAACGGAGAAATCCAACGTGACAAATCACAGTCCACTTTTACCATGTGTAGCTTGTGATTTTGCTTCTCATGGATGGTTTAGTGTTGAAAGTTGAACTGGATCTCTCGTAAGGTCTGGAAGCTTCAAAGCGGGCAGCATGGACTGCTACAGCCCACCTGCTTCAAACCAGGCGTCTTCATTGGTCACATCCAGTAAAACCTCAGTTCTACGAAAACAGCAAGTGCGAAGCATTTGAATTTGGGTCGCCGAATTTTGTGGTACAAGCAGCCAGGTGAACGATGATTCATGAAGCATGAAGCTCAATCATTTGCTCTATAAAATTATGGTGAAATAAGCATGCGAAGTTGGGTGGCTTACGCTCAGATTTGCCATGATGCCCATGGCAAAAAGCAGGTATGTGCCCCCACATTCTCCAAAAGTTTCGAACATCCACACCAAATGGCCCTCGGTCTGGTTTATCAAATCCCGCACGAATGAGGTTACATCACAAGTGGCAAACGCGCTTCGAATCTTGAGATGGATTCCTACCCAATTGCCAACAATATCTTGACACTCGGGTGGATCCCATGTCTCCTCAATGACGCGGACTCTATGTCCAGCAGCGGTGGCACTAGCACGGCTTCATGCAAGTCGATTTCTACAGAGCAGAGCTTGTGGTTCGCATCAAAATCGGGGGAACATCGTTGATTGCCCTTTGACTGCCACGAGGTCACCCCAGGAACCATTGTGCTTTTTGGTCACCAGTGAGCCTCGTGAGCTACCATTTTTTGATTGCTGGTTGAACCACCCCATGAAAAATATGAGTCAACCAACCATTTGTAAATATAATCACTATAGGCAAAATAAACAATGTGAACCAAAACCACCAACCAGTAGTTGCGTAACATTGCGTAACCATTATTGTGGCTATTCGTTGCTCATTATCCCCAATGATTAACCATTATTAACCATGCTTAAACCCAGTTTTTCTACAGCACGCATCCTGCCGCCAAGCTGCAGCTGCCACCGTGGGCAGAACGATCTGCTCGGCCAGCTGCTTTTGGATGATGTCGGCCAGGATCTTCCTCCGTTCCCAGCCAGGTCCATTGGGATGCGAACGGGTGATCCAATCCTCTCATACCTTAAGGAGTTGACCATGACCCTTAAGGGGCTCAGAATGATTCTCAAGTCGTGCATGATCATTCTTATAACGATGATCATTCAGAAGGATCACAATTGTCATACCGGTCATGAACCCAACGGCAATGATAAGCAAGCTACCCAACCGATAATCTTCACAAGCCATCAGTGTTGCTTGGGTCCCATGCCCCGAAAATGCCCAGGTGATCGGATGCAGCATATCTGAGGAGCAGGCTCCAGCCAAACTAAGGACACCTGGGTGTGAGGACACGAGGATGACAGTTTCTGCGTTTCCTCACTATTTGAGCCCGCCACAGTAGCAAGCAAAGAGACATCTCACTGTCAAAAGAACGCAGATAGGACAAACATGCGCATACATCATACATGCACAAAAGCACATACCTTTACGAGACTCTCATCGTTTGTTTCACTGAGAGGACCTGACCTGCCGCGACATACCAAATTGCAACTATTGTTCCATTCGCGTCCTGCCTACCCAGGCTGGTGTGGAAATCTCTTGTTATGAGCCCAACTTCCGTCACTTGGAAGAAATCTTCAGTGCCGGGCTCATGTGCTGGTGCTTTTTGGATGGCTTAAATAAGTAAAGCAAGCCCCACACTTGAGTTTTCAACACCTACGTCCGGATATTGAACATCTGATGGATCAATAGATTGATAGAACTGAGGGAGGGGCCTCAGGCTGGCTTTTGAATGTAACCTCCAACAGAATCGATCTGCTAAGAGGTTTCAATCCCTCTGAAAAATCCTAGCCAAGTCAATCAAGTCAATTAACCAACCATTCAAATTGTTAGGGAAAATGCATGAGAATCAAATCTTTCACACCATCAACTGGTGATTGATGTGGGATCTGGGTCCTTCCAAAACAGTCGGGCTCCGACCTCGGGTTGGGGAAAGAACTTGTGGCCACGCTTCACAACGGTCCGCCTCGCCAGGGCACCCGCAGGCCCATCAACGTACCATCCAGGGTCAGCAGCACAGTGGGGAGCTCTGCAAAGTAGAAGGTGATGCCCGTGAAGAAGGGCGGCCTCAAAGGCACTGGAGACTACGAAGTGACGAACTCACCCACCTCTGACCCTGCTTACACTGGAAGAATCCGTGCCGAACAGGTATGGCAGCCTTGGATGATGGGATCATTTGCGAGCCAATCTTAGACCATTATTATCCATTATTTCCGCAAAAAAATGACCAACGCACCAATGAACCAACCAACCAAGCAAGCAAGTGTCCACAAGCTTGTTCGGAGCCAAAAGTTCCCGACTCAAGGCGCCTTGGGAGGATTTGTTGGAGGCAAACGTCCAGCCTTCCCTTCACCTGAACGGGGTCCGGCACCACGTGAAGCCATGGTTTTAAACCAATGTCACGGCCATGAAAATCGGACAAGGCGTTCACAAATCTTGAACATCGCCCAACACCACTTGATTCACCATGGTCTGAGCCCTCCAGTGCTGCCGTGGATTTCCCATGGCTCCCCTTGTACCCTCAGGGGCACCCCCCGGGCCGCGCCAGCACATGCTCCGCGGACACCGCAGCAAAGGGAGCGGTCAACGCCACATCGACGTCAGCATCCCAGGCCACCAGGCTGGAGACCTGGAGACTCCCAGCAGTAGATGGCGATGCGCAGGTGGCGGTGATCCTGCTCGTTGATCCTACTCGTTCATCCTGGTAGTTGATGATCCTGGTAGTTGATATAATATATATATGTGGAGTTGACATGCCTAATTAATTCTTATAGTTGATGCACAGTTGATGTTCACACTGGAGTTGATGGTTGGCGGTTTCTCAGGGTATAGGGGACCCCCAAATCATCAAAGTCAGTAGTCATGTTTAGGAATGAGCCAACCATCTTAGGGGTACTTTGTTTTTGTGAGAAACCACCATTTACTCAGTGCCTATTTTTGATGCGGATAGTTGATGTACATAATAGTTGATGTTTGTAATTGCTGTAGTTGATGCTTTGATGTTTATGTTCGATGGTTGATTGGTGTTTAGTTATCGGCCACTATTGCTATGAGAAAGGTGGTTGGTAGATGCTGCAACCAATGCTTGGCTCAAACCCATGAACCATGAATTGAACTTGTTTTTTTCGGTGATTAAATCACAATGATACAATGTGCAAATTCCATTTATCCTATCATATGGCATTATTGGCCAATATTCCTGGAAGCACCGCTGTGAGCCTCCCATCTTTCCATCTATCTCTGTATGTGGCCAATGAGTCATCTAGGAATAGAAAGGCACGGCACTAATGATAGTCATAAGTAGCAAGAATGGTGCTTTGTTGGGTGTGCAGTATCCGTGGGTTTTTTTAAATCAGATAGGGAACATCCCACAATGAACACTTCAGCTTGAGATTCCCAAGCATTCTCGTAAGAACACACTGCTCACCTGGGTGCCAGCAACAATTCATAGGGTCAGTGGGTGATGAAACATCGTGTAAGATTCATAAATCATAAGTTCATAAGCCTAACCACCCATATTTCATGGTAATCCGCTATTCGCAACCAAAATTTGGCAGGGGCTTTTCCATACTGACCTGCCATTGTTAACAACAATTGATCGTTGACCGTGAAGGGATCATCAACAAACCAACCATCATTGAGCATGAATTGACCAAGTGGTATACTTCACTAACATGGACCATCATCGACCATGAGCAAATTCATATGATGTCAACCAACTACTCACCAACCTTCAACCATGTATCATATCGCAAAGACTTCATGCATGGCAAGTCTACCCACATTTACCCATAAAACGCTCTAAGTCAAGGTAAATATGCCAGCACCATGGAGACATATCAACCTATTCATCAACCATATCAACTATTACCAACCTATTCACCAACCTATTCACCAAGCAACCGCGTTTCTCCAGTGGTGCCCGTACGCGCAACGGTGATCTTCGGTGCCGCCCTGGCACCTTGAAGCTCCGGACTTCTCCATCTCGGTAGCTTTCTTGTGCCAAGCGTTCCACGTTGAGCCTGGGCTGGGCATGGCTGACATGGCTGGACTTCTCCATCTGATTGGATTCAGATTGGTTGAGATTCATGATGTTTTTTTCCATGTTTTTCAGCGTGTTAACTTATTAATCAGATAACTCAATGTGGAGATCTCAATTGGGCATTGGATAGATGAGACTCCGGATGCTTATTGAACTTGAATAAAGTTTTTTAAGGTTGATGATTGAAGCTCAATGATTAGATTCTCACTCTCAAATGGCATGAACAATGAATGAATCTCAACAACTCTGAATCACATCTGATACTGACATGATGGCTAGAAACTATTTATTTTTCAAAAATTGTTGTGAACCATCAACCAGTTTCTACTCGCACAGCTTCAGAAGGGCAGGACGAAGGTGACGGCCGTTTTCTCCTGTACACGCTTGTCAGCTGGCCGATATACCTACAGGGTCCTTTGACTCTTTCCGCTGTTCACTGTTGGCCTGCCTAAACCGCCGTGGTGGCGAAACTTGGCCAAAGAAACGTGGTGAAAGGGAAATTTGGGATCAAATCAATCCCCATAGCGCATCGCAGCTGATTCTAAAGAGAACTAATGCTAGATCCGCAATAATAAACCCCAATATTCGAGGACGCAAATCACAAACTAATTAAGGTATCTTAAATAAAAACGGGGGTGGTTTCTTATGTGGATCTACCATAGCAAACCTATACATTCAAAATCCTTAGCGGCTAGTACTTCTGCTCGTAAGCCAGCCTGAACAGCTCAATGACCTCTTCTCGAGTGGGCTGGTGTGGGTTGGTCACACCACAGGCATCCTTCATGGCATTGTCCGCCAGCTGTTCGAAGTCCTCCACCCTTGCTCCCAGCTCCCTGATGTTCGGCGGGATGTCCAACTTTTTGTTCAGTTCAATGATGGCCGTAAGCACCACCTCGACTGCCTTAGCCTTGTCTTGGCCAAGCTCAGTGAAGCCCATGGCATGAGCAATGTCGATGAAGAGCTCTGGGACATACTTTGAATTGTATTTCTGCACCACTGGAAGCAGCACGGCATTGCACACGCCGTGGGCTGCATTGTAAAAGCCGCCAAGTTGATGAGCCATGGCATGAACATAGCCCAAACCGGCGCTGTTGAAGGCCATTCCTGCCAGAAACTCGGCTGAGGCCATCATATCCCTGGCCTTCATGTTCTTGCCATCTTCCACAGCCTGCGGCAGGTATGTGGCAATCAGCTTGATAGCATGCAGGGCGCTGGCATCTGTGATGGAATTTGACGCTGTGCTGACATAGGCCTCAATGGCATGGGTAAGGGCATCCATCCCAGTGGCCGCTGTGAGGCTTTTGGGCATTCCCACCATCAGCTTGGGGTCATTCACTGCCAGTGTGGGAGTGAGGCGCCAATCCACCAGGGCCATCTTCACATGTCGCTCCTCATCTGTGATGATGCAGAAACGGGTCATCTCTGCAGCAGTGCCTGCTGTGGTGTTCACAGCCACCAGTGGCAGCATGGGCTTGGTGCTCTTGTCCACTCCCTCGTAGTCCTTGATGCTCCCACCGTTGACGCTCAACATGCTGATGGCCTTGGCGCAGTCATGAGGAGAGCCACCTCCAAAGGATACCACGAAGTCGCAGTTGTTGTCCTTCAGCACCTTCACTCCGACATCGACCTGTGCCACTGTAGGGTTAGGCAAGCAGCCATCATAGATGGCATAGTCAATGCCGGCATCATCCAAGACATCTGTCAGGGCCTTAACGGCACCCAGCTTCACAAGCACTGTATCTGTGACAATGAGGGCCTTCTTTTGCCCAAGGCCCTTGATCTGTGCAACTGCACCGGCCAGTGCGCCTGCACCAACCAATGACTTTAAAGGCATAAAGAAAGTGCTGCCTTGATCCCCGGCTGGTGGATGGTGATAATTCACACCATGGGCGCCCTGCGTGGTATGTCCAGCAAGGTCCTTTTCCATCTCGTAGTCTGTGCTGCTGGACTTCTGGTAGATCTTTTCCACGCTGGCATAAGCCATGCTACAACTTCGTGATGCTCCGGTTTGTCTGGAGCAGTCAAGCTTAAGCCAAATATGCTGCAAAAGGATCTCGATCTCAATGTAAATCCTTGATGCCAAAGAGGCCCAAAAGCCCAGAGTTGGCCTCACAATGTTAGAACCTGCAATGCTCAGATTTGCCACTGATTACGATGCGAGTTTACGCGATGCTTTTCCGGTTCTTTGAGATCATCCTTCAATTCTTGACCCAATATCTTTTCCCAAATCTCAGTTCCCACATGCCTTCAACCCTTCAACTGAAGAAGCTTGGTGAAACTTCAAGCCGAGTAACTGTTCTACTTTCAACGCAGCATCGCCAAAGGAAATTCGCCCAAAACCTTAGCTGAGCTTAGCTTGATGCTGCGAGCAGCAATCGGTCTGAGTTGTGCACTGTCAGGATGTGTCATGTCAGGACTCCGTCAAGATTCAGGGATTCAGAAACTAAGGCTCCGAGCAACCAAAAACTTCACCAAATGTGGGTCGTGGCGGTCATGGGTCTCCATCGTGGCGTGCTCCCCAAAAACAGTACGCATCAAGTTGATACCATGCCCCACTACTTGCAGAAGCTTCCCCATCTTCCCCCTTTTCCATCTCTCCTGGAATGTTCTTGAACTCTCTGCTCTGCAACGACTTGAGCGGAGCAATGGGCGGCCCAAACCACTGGTGCAACCGGGAAACCCAGGCTGTTCAGGAACCAGGGCATCCTTGTTTGAATGGCTTCCTGGTGGCAACTGCGGTTGACAAGACTGGTTCACGAAAAGCATCGCAAGAGCACCGGACCTAGCCCTATTTACCATTTGGTTACACCAACCCCGGCAGCTCCTTGGCTCCCCTCTTATAACGGAGCAGGGAACCCCCTGGCTCCAAATCGCTCCCTCCCAACCAACAACCCCAGCTATAACTGCTGGACAGTGATGCGCTCGGATCTTTTTCTGGGATCTCTCTCAGTCAACTGATGCGGGAGCAAAAATGATCAACCATCATCCATCATGGGGTTTTTGGTTAATCATGTTAATATCCACCATCAACCATGAATAAGAGCTTATCAACCAACCACTTCTGGGATCATCTCCTTTGGGAGGGCCGCCTACCATCCCCCTGAAGCCATCATTCGCCACTTTTTTGACTGCGCCCCTGACATCTAGCGGCCTAGCGACCGTCCCAGCGGACTCTTGGAACCATCTTCAACTATCATGGTGCTCCATGATCAACCAGCACTAAGAAGCATACTAATCATGAGCATAGCCATCATTGAACATCATTGAAACATCACTAGCCATCATTAAACTGGCACTCAACCTACTACTCAACCCCATCATTTGCCATCAATCACCACTTCATTCACCACCGGTAGGAAACCCACGGGGACGCGAATGGCTCGCTCCTCCACAGTCTCCTTCAAGACCGTTCGGATGAAGCTGGTGATCTCGGGCCACATTTCCTGCGTTCCGGTGGTGCAGGGGTGGCTGTTTTCGGTTGCCAAAGGAGGAACCGGGACCGTGGACGATGGACAAATGATGGAATCACATGGCTTCGTGGATCGTGAGCTATCATGGCCATGAAATGATTGGCTCATAGATTTTGATAGTTTGAAGCAATTGGATTTGGATGCATATATGGTAGCACATAGTGGCGCTTGCCATTGATGGTGTTGATAATGGTTATATACAAGTTCTAATGGTGGCTGATAGGTCGTTGATGATGGTTCCTTGTTCACCCAGCCATTGGATGAAAACGCCCCATAGCAGGCTGCTGTTTTCCACTGCAAGGTGCGTACAGTCAGGTTGGATCAACTCCATGTGACCCAACCCTAACTCCAACTAACAATATTACCAATCGTGTGAGCCAGCGTATCAAACAGTGAATCAAAATCTATAAAGCCTTTCGCAGCCTTGGACTTTGGACCGGCTACATTGCATTACAGGATTGGCCATCCTGCAATCACACCTGGTGGAGGATGGGGGCATTGTGACATACGTGGCAAGGAAAATTTGACTCACACCTGATTCTGATTGGTTGCTCCATCGGGGGGCAATCGAAACAAAGAAGCAAAGAACCTTCCGATTTCTTTGAAGAGGGAGTAGAAAACATATGAAAACATCTTCTTCCTGGGGTTGGCTCTCAAACCCTCCTCAAACCCTCTTCAATCCATCAGTCACCTGCACTGCAATGTTCAGAAGCGATACCTCCGTCACATCGCCTGCCATCGAGACTTGCTCAACATGACCGAATCCAACATGACCTTGCCATCATTGCAGTCTGTGCGAAGCATCTTCTTGAGGTTTCAAGGCTCCAAGCACCGGCTTCAACGAAACAGAACATGCCCGAGGGGCAACAATGTCCTCCACAAGCTTCTTAAATACATATAATTATGTCTAGCATCATGTCCTATAGATGCCAGGTTGTACCATACTATATCAGTAGCATATCAGTAGCATGATAGCGGCATACGCATGCATATGCAACAATTTCTGATCACCATTTTCAATCAAATACGACGTCATAACATGAGATGACTAACCCACTGGGCATAACAAAAAACAATCAGTTCAGCACCCTTTACCTGTACCATCATCATTCATTACATATCATATCCTGTAGCATCACGTCATGCCATCTGACATTGCTGACCAACACAGCCTGATATGGACATGCCATCCATGTTTAACGATGGCAGGTATCGCATGGCAGCGCCTGTGCTCTCCGCGTTGCTGGCTTCCTCCGACAAAGAAACCACCTGCGAAGCAGGAGCCAGGCTGGCGCCCGCATCAAGTACAGTAGCAACCACTTGCAGTAGAGAGTCGGCACTGGGGCCATCCTGAAACCGTGTCCCAGTTGGGTCTATCTTGGGATCTTTTTCAACATGCACTGTAAACACCGGCATGAAAACAATCCGGGTGGTCCAACTGCATATGGGGAGCACATGGAAGCCATCGGCATTGCCTCTCGCGAACGACGCCGAGGAGAAGTCGACGTGAAGACTCCAGCAGCCACGAGGATTGCCACCACGCTTCGAGGTAAGGTGTTGGCCAAAACCTGTCGCCAAACCCCATGCGCTGATTTTTGCTTGAGGCAGTAGGGGTGATTTCTGTCTCTCTCTCTCTCTCTCTCTCTCTCCATCGCCATGGGATTCAGTATGGGTGATTGAGTCTAGCAATTCCAATAAAGTTTGTATCAAGTCTGTGAGTGACAGTGTAGTCTAGTATTCGGTGCTGAACAAATTTGCCATTCTAAGAGACAGCAAGAATTTGCGAAGAATCTGAAGAATGCTGCTCGTCTTAGCGCACATCAAAAATCTATGACTTTGATGCAGCCAAAGCACGAAAGAGGCCAATGTCAGAAAGAGTTGCCTGAGTTGCAGCTCAACGCATTCAAATGCTCCACTTCAAACATGAGTATTCAAGCTGGAGCCATACATGTTGACGAAGGATGCCCAGTATCCGCCCTAGAATTTCACAATGCTTTAATCTGTGCAAACATGAGAAGCGCCAAATGAGCACCTGGAAAAGACATAGGCCGATACATGGTCGATGCCGCCTATGAAGGTGGTAACTCTTCCCACTTCATGAGTTATAACATGTCATAACCCATAGCATTTGCATGCATTTGCCAACTTCAAAGTCCGTCCTGAGATACCATTATGGTTGGTTAAGAGCTGTTCTGAAACCTTAAGGCTCAATAGCTGTGTTTGGTAAACAAATGGGTTGGCAAAAATCATTGTGGTTAGTAAACAGGTCGGTCAATAATCATTTCAGCCAATCATTTCGGTGTTTAACCAATCTTTTTGGTTGGTCATTGTATTAGCAATCTTGTTACCATTTTTTTGCCGGGGCGTCCAACGGCTTGCCCTTCATAGCTTGTTGCTTACGGAGCAGAATGGTAGAAAAAACATGCAACTTGTACGTGCGGTTGGTAATCTTCCTGGTTGGTCATTGTGTATTAACCTCTTTTTGGTTGGCCTCTCTATTTGCAATCTTTTACCAATTCGGTTGGTAAAAACCCAACACCAATAGCCAGTTCGAACTCCCCACCGTTGGCGGCCCCTCCCGGCCCGGGTCCCCTGCGGGATCGCATCTCGCAGCAGCAGCAAGAAACCTTTCCACTGGGCCGGGTCAACGTTGTGGGAATCTGGGTGAGGGGTTGGTCACTGAGAATGGTTGAACAACCATATTGAGAATGGTTGAACATGGTTGAAGAACCATGGTTTTTTGAATGGAGAAAATCACTGAGATTGGTTGACACACTTTTTGGAGAAAATTATTGTTGGCACTTGACAATGGACAGTTTTACTTTATCGATGGTTTTTTAAAACGCTTAACATAATGGTTGAGCTACTGATGGTTGATAATGGTTGCTGAATGGCACCAACGACTGTTATTGCACAATGAAGAATGATCATAATGATGAAAACAAGTGGTCAATACATAATCATTGATACAACTACGCAACACAAAGCAAAGCTAACCCCATCCAATTCTGGCTTGGCCACTCCGCCAGTTAATCACCGCAAGTGTATGCTTGCAATCTCTGGCGGCTGCGTCTCTGTTGTTCAGCCCTTATTGCTGCTGGAGGACTGTCGTGGGTTAGTGATATTTGACGTGTTAAGTTCTAAGCCTTCAGTTTACTCTTGTCCAATCCATTCCTCTCACCAGCACGAACCTTCTGGATCCATATGCCACACCCCAATCACCCCAACAGTGCTAGGTTGCAGACTGCATTGGACTGTGTTCGTCTTCACCGACAGCTGTTGTCTTCATGCTAATGGACATCTCGACACTTGTTCATTCAGTACCACATCCATTGATCCCAATTGAGTAGAGCATTGAACCGGAGTATAACCGCTCCTTTTTTGAAGCGCTTGGCCCAGGGCCAACATCGCACCTGCACCTGCAATTTCTTTGACCAAAATAAAATTCGTTGAGCGAGATTTTTTCCAGTTGATCAGAGATTCTCATAGATTTTCCCAGTGAATCATGATAAATCAGATTAATCCATATAGGTCTTGATAACTCATGATATAGATCATATAGGTTTTGATAACTCCATATAGGTTTTGATATTAATCCAATCAGGTTAATCCATTTAGATTAGGTTTTGCTATTAATCCATTTGCTATTCATTTAGTTGATCATCAAACCAATGAGTTATAGAATCAGTTTAATTGGATTCTCAAATGTTTTGATAGATCCAGCGGCACCAACCTACCCCAGTCGCAGCTCCCCTTGACATCGACCCCCCGCGGCACCGCGCGGTCGCGACTGCCGCGGTGGCGTCGCATCCGGGCGCTTGGCGCGGCGGAAGAAAGCCACGGAGGCGGCTAGTGCTGCGGCGGCGGCCTGATGTGGGCCCTCCACATCAATGGGATAGTGACTAGTATGGTTATGGGTCAATATTAACTAACCAATAATGGTGGTTAATAATAGGGTATAATAAGTAACAATAGGTGACTAATGGGATTAATAATCAGACTATTATGGTTATTATGGTTAATCACTAATATGGTTAATAATTAATGGTTAATAGTCCACATTACTGGATGATTAATTAGTGACTAATATGGTAAATCAATAGTTAAATATTTATTATCATGGTTAACATTAGGTTAACTAACTAATAGTGACTAATGGTTAATCACCATGGTGGATTTAATCATTAGTGACTAGTATGGTGATAATTAATGGGTTAATGGACGATAAATGGATTACTAATTAACGGCTATTTTGGTTAATAACCCTAAAAAATATTTGGATTAACCATCATTAATTAACCATATAATAGCCATTATTGGATTAGACTAATAGTCTGATCATGGATTAGTAACGATTAACGGACGATAAATTAGTGACTAATATGGTTAATCAATAGTTATAATTAATCACTAACCATGGATTAACCATGAGTATTCAAACAATACTGAACAATTATAATTGTTAATTTGCTTAGTGATATGTTTTGAGACTAATCATGGTTAATAATGGGTAATAATGTCAAATGAATCTTTTTTGAGGCTGGCAATGGTTAATAATGGTTAGTAATCATTCTTGACTAAGTAATGATTAATTTGCTTAGTAATGGTTTCTTGCCCGGGCATCCAACGGTTTGCCCTCCGTCAAGTAGTAACAGCTGATTTTGGTAGTACTACATGGTTATTGTTATACAGGTAAGTCACCATAGTTGACATAGTTATTGGTAACTAATGTTAACCACAAAATGCATGAACGGTACCTCTCAGGTGGGTCATCACTAACTCACTCATTTCCAAAATGTCAAGTAAAACTCAAGAAAAAAGTGAGATCCATGTCAGTAATTGATCACTTGGAAATTGAGCTCTGAGCCAAAGCCCAAGCCTATCTACCAAAAAAACATCAATTTGGTCTGCAAAATCAGCTTCAGTTTTTGATTGTCGAAGCTTGGGTGCCAAATTTTGAATCCTCTGATCTCCACTGCGCAGTTCTCGCCTCTTGTGGTTTGGCGCCGGTACTGTGCTGCTCACCAGGCTTCTCTGTCTCCTAAGCAAGGAGGGGTCTCTGGCATCCTTGCGATGCTGTTTCCCAACTGGCTGTTCCGTGCCATCGCTGGGGTACCATTTTAATGGGCAACCAGGGCCACCCTGGGGGATATCCCCTATTGATTAATCAGGAGTCTAATCCAGGGTTGGCATCACAAGTGATACATCAAGAGCTATCCCCAACATGCCCACGATATGTCAGAATCCCCTACTGAATACCCTGCGCACAGCCGTTGAACGTCGATCGCTAAGAGTTTTGTAACTGCCACCGGAGCCGCGAAGGATGGGGGCCCCCGACGGGTGAAAATAAACAACTTATAAATATATATTATATAACCCAAGAAAACGATTTCCCCAAAAAATGTAACTGCCTGCTGGCACGAACCTTCTCAAAACATCACAAAGGATCATAGTTGATGAACTTGAATGCTTTTTTTGTTTGGGCCTTGCCATTCAAACAAGAGCTTTCCAAATGGAAAACTGGCATCAACGTCAAAACGGAGCAGTTGATAGCATCGGATGGGTGGGTCCGCTACTTAGTGACATCCGATACATCCATATATGGTTAGGTTCTATCACTGCTGAACCATTAGGCATCACTACTACCGACCCAACTTTGCTATGTGATGTCAATACTTTTAACGCACAAGAACTAGCCTAAGGATAGGATGAATAGGTTAACCAGGGCCAACCCGCAATCAGTAAACCCAACATCAGTCGAAGCACTGACGCACCTCGGTCCTTCTCCCTGTGGCTGGCCGCTGCTGGCAGCCGGAATGGCACCGATCGGACCTGTCAGTGAGTTGTTTCCACCGAATGGTGTCAGTGACATCAACCGTCACATCTCATTTTAAGCACATTCTCGCCAGCTACTCATCCAAAAGCAAATGTAAGTTGGGCAAGTTGCTTGGCAGGCAGTTGAAGAGAGATAAGTTTCATTTAGTTATGGAACCCTTACTCACCCAACAAGACTCATCATATAATGAACATCCACGACATCCATGCCGTCATGTAGGGCAGGTGAAAGCAACAGTGCATAGCTAGCGGATTTAAGATCTAGTAGCCAGCTGGTGCTAAGATTTCAACATGCTCCGGCTCAACTATAGATTTTCCATCACCCGAATAGAGTGCAACAGCTTCCAAGAGCAGCCCCTCGGGGCGGTGTGGGTCCATGCTGCCAAGCAGTTCGTAGGGATGTTCTGATAGCATTTCCAAACGCCAAGGCTACAACAGTTTCCAGTAACCGCTCCTTGGAAACTGACTTCCTCTCCCCAACAGGAACCACAGGCAAGTTTAAACTGCTGAATGAACGGTTGGTAAACTTTGGTGGCCTTTGACGTCACAGATTTCTAATGATGTCTATCCAAAAAACGATCTAATGTCAAACTACATCTCCAAAGGACACCATGGATCCCATGGATCCCCTGGCTACTACCCAAACAAATGTCCAACTACAACTCCGACTGATTCTTCTTCAGCTGGGTGCATCCCTGGCCCAAGGCCATGGCCTGCCAGGTGGGCAGCAAGTTGGGTCGCCCGAAGCAGGACGGCACCGGCCCCGCCCTCTGGAGACCCATGGCGGAGTCATGGCAGGGCGCAAGGGCGGCGCTCCATGGGAGGAGAGTCTCTCACGAGCCGGCTGGACATCTCACCTCTTCAGGGTAGGACCTGAATTTTTTTTTTTGATTTGTTTGGGGCATCTGAGTGAATCTGATCTGAATCGAATTGAGGTATTCGATGTAATTCAGTGGTGTGTGCAATGTGTGTTTTCAAAGTTGTCAATTTCTGATAGAGCATTCTCAAGCATTTACAAGGTTCCTTGTCCCTTTCCTTCTCCTTTTTTTTTTTTCTCTCTCTCTCTCTCTCCCTCTCTCTGTTGCTGCCACGTTTGAAAGTTCCTGTGGTGAAGGGTTTTGTAACTGCAACCTGCTGAAGATTCGTGGATGCTTAAAAGTAACTGTCAACCAAACTAATTGCGCATGCTAACGGGTTTAAATGCACGTTGATGTGATTCCAACCAAGGATTGCTGATACCAAGAATTGGGCACACCCCAAGCCAACAAATGTTTTAGGGTTGAGGAGTTTTTGTGCAGTGGTGGCAAGATCCTGTGGCAGTACTACTGCTCCACGCTGCGAGACAGCAAAGGAGGTCGTCTGCAGGAGGTCTACTGCTCACCCACAATGGTCAATAATTTGGGCCTAGCAACAATGTGGACAACTGTGAGCTATGCTTGTGAACATATCAATGCGGCCGGAAAACGAAAGTGCTGCTTCGATAGGATGCGCAGCTGAGAATTCAAGAAGCCCTTTGAAGTAGAGACACATAGCGGTCATAGCGACGCGCCAAAAGCAAGGCACGAATCGCACATGGTTCTGACTGGCCTGGTACACGTCACTGGATGAAGACGCACCACCTACCCAGAGCGGGAAGCTGAGCAGTTGATCCTGGGGCATCCAGATCTTGGGAAAGTGCCATAAGCATAGACCGAAGGTGGACCCAATGTCCCCAAGATACAATGAGTGCATCCGCGCAGCAGCAGCAGCAGCAGCAGCAGCCGCCACAG
>VSDK01000273.1:67840-122062 GCA_009767595.1 Symbiodinium kawagutii
AGCAGCAGCAAAAAGAAACAACGGAAACGTGGCGCAGCAACAGCAAAGCCTGGCCACAGCAGCAAAAACAAAGACACACTAAGTTGACTTGACAGGACTGTTTTTTATACTGGTTGGAGTTTCGCCATCCCTCCAAAAAGTTCGTGAATCAACTAACCGGCTTACATATTGGGAAAAAAACATGTTCAAAATTGCCAAGTAGCTGGATAGAACATTTTTTAGAAAGGTTTGTGATCAGTTTCTTTTCTGTCAACCTTGCATGACAAAAACTGTAGATACAGTAACGAAGGAAGGATGAACATGCACTATGTGTATATGAACACGCACTATGTGCATATTGGGCTGCCAAACAGGGAAATGTAAACGGAGACGGTACCCAGTACAAAAAGGAATAGACTGAATGAATCGTGGAAAGGAACAACAATAGCCCGGAGATAGTATAGGCCGGGCGGAAGCGCAAAAACAAAGAGGCAAAAGAAAGAGAGGATTGGTCTCCATTCTGGTAGATGATTCGCCATTCATGGTAAAATTGTTTTTTTTTGCCAAGTTGTTATGCAAAACTAGTTAACTAGTAAATAGTACTAATTGCTGTCAATATTAGTCAACTATAGGTGGAACTGAACCACTTGGGGGTGATCTCTGAACATGGATCAGCTACCCCGGACTTGCCCCGAGAACTCGACCATGCTGCGCCTGCTCCCGAAGGGCTGAGTACCTGGGTGAAAACCACAGCGAGGTGACAGAGATCAAACATCAGCTGTGAAATGAAACCTTGTGCTGATGTTAATGGTGGTGAAATGGTGGTGAAATGGTGGTGAAATGGTGGTGAAATGGTGGCTTAATTAATATGCGTCAGGCAACTTGAAAATTTTGAAGGAAGCTCAACAATCAACATTTCGACTTTGCAGCTTCCTTTGTAACATTTTCTGCCTCTCGAACCAGCATAAACATACTGCCAAATGCGTGATATAGAAACATGTGGCAACATCGCCAAGACTGTCCTCCAACTATCAACCTCCCAACCACGACCGGAACACATTCGGTTGAGATAAATCACCTGCTCATCTTTTAGGGACTTGTTTGATCATGACTCACACAAATCCCTTCACTGTGTGACATGCAGACTGGATAGTTTGCATGATCTCCCATTCAGCAAGCGCTTTCACCATCAATGAAGCTATATGAAGCTGGTATTCTGCCTCATTGATGCTTCCCATCCCCGGCCGCTGCAAATTTTGCACATCCCATGTCTCCGATGATGCGAAGCCCCGCGAAGCCGGGACGTTGCGAGCTCGCATCGTGCAGAGTAGCTGCAATACATGCCATGGTCGAGATCGGCCAAAGCATTTCACATCGCACATGCCAAGTTACAAATTGAATTTGAGCAACGGTGAAAACCCTCGCTTCTGATCGCATGACTGCTAATGACTGCACAGGGATCTGACTCATAGTAATAATACGACCAATTCCCACCCTTTGCCCGGAAACTTACAAGTGCACAATCGCTTGTCATACTGGGCCCTCAAAATCCTGCGCAGGCCCGCTCTTTTTTGCTTCTCAACCGAAAAACTGTAAACCCTAAACCTCAAACCCTAAAACCCTAAACCCTAAAACCCTAAAAACCTAAACCCTAAACCCTAAAACCATAAACTGTAAACCACAAAGTCCTAAAGCACAAATCGCTGCGTATAGCCAACGTTTTCGTAATTTCTCCAAGTTGCTGAGTGTTATACTGTGGTACAATGTTCAAGTTTCCGGGCAAAGGGTGGGAATTGCGCGTAATATACATTTCTTGGATGTATACTCTGATATAAGTTCTGAACAGCAGCCATGTTTGAGCTTTCAACGCTGCTCAACAGGTGAACCTTCAAAGTCCAGCAAATTGGCAATTGCGGATGAAAATTAAATACAAGTTGTGACTACACCCGGGCCATCAAAAGTACCGCTACTTGCTGAGATGACCGGCAAATGGATGCACACATCCGTGTGTGTATGTCAACTATGTTTGGGGAAACGTCGCGCAAACCCATTGCCAGTTGGTACCACTGGTTTCTGACAGGTCTATCAATGACTCATTGTGATGACGCCAAGAACGCCTTGACAAACGGTAAGATTCAACTTCACACTCACCTTTTGCTAAAGAAGCTTGATGGGCTCAAAATCTTGATTCACAGGCTAAACAAACATTTGCAAACCACATCAAAACCTTGGAAATTCCTTTCCCGCTTTAGTTATCAAAAGCTACATGTTCCATCATGGTCCCCTTCACGCGATGAATGGTGGAGCCCCAAAGCAGTGTTCAGGATGGCCCAGGAACTACAGTGGCGCAGCGTGGGGCATGGAAACATTGCGCTGCGGCGCCCTCACCGGCTGCACATCACAAAGGCCTCCTTCTTTTTGGGGCACATGTGGCGATATTGCCGGACCTCACCAGCGTGGAGGTCCAACACCCATGAACCGTTGGCAGGACATGACAACACAGAACAATTTTTGTGCAAACGGATTGAGGATGATTAAGGTACTCCTAGTTATTTTTTGCCAGTTTGCCTCGGGTATTTCACATGATATCGCCTAAGCTAACTATATATCCAAACAAGTGGCAAACCATTGGTGTTGTCAAGCAGGCCGCCTTCTGGCAACTTGGCCCACTGGCGGCTCACAACAAAGCCAGCTGTCTTGGCAGATTGTGGTTTAAGCTTGTTCTTGGTGCTTATCGATCCCTTGCTAAAAAAACGGATTGTTAGTGGATATACCTGGTAAATCCATCTAATCCCGAAAGCACTACAAATCTGACTGAATGGCTGCAAGCCACCTAGTATTGATACTTGTGGTGGTTTCGGCAATTTAGAGCAATGTAATGAACCAAGCTTACTGTCATTTTTAAGTCTTTGCAAGGCAATTTAGAGCTCAAACTTGGGAAGAGGTTGAACCAAAGCAAGCATACTGTTTATACTGTCCCACGCAAGCAATATCCTACGCACGCGTGGCATCTCTTCTTTTCACGGCTATCAAATTTGTTTTCCAAATCTTGTCTGTCGAACCTGTCCCCATGTGTCTCGGCAATATGAGCAATTGTATTTTCAATGCAGCGCTTCTACCAACACATGGCTATGGGTCAAAACCCTGTACCCCTGGTTCCCCTCATTAACCATTGGTTTCCTTATTATAGTTGCTAAATATTGATGGTTAATATTGACCCACGGCCACATTGAGAATCAAACACTGCAGGAAAATCATGGAAGCACACGTTGTGGGAGAACAGGAACCTATGCAACTCAGGTGTCTTTGCGAATAGTGCGCGGTTCCTCTGACGCCCGCAGGTTCTTTCACCCTGTTGTAGAAATAAACATATCTCACACATCATCAGCCCAAAAATATTTCTTGCTTCAACTGGTAGTTTCCTGTTCACAGCTGGAGGCTGGAATTCCATCCAGGCACCATCTCCAGAATATCATCGCCCACGTGATAATCAAAGTTGCCATTTCCAATGGGCACCTCAGAAGCTCCACATTTCGTCAAAGGGGGCGCATGCCTACCTGGAAACCCCTCGAAGCTTGCGCGGTAATGAGCCGTGCCAAAACATGGCCATGGATTCGATAAATATTAACCAACCAATAATGGGGTATAATCGCCAACAATAATAAGGAAAAGATGGTGAACATAATGATGATAAACTTGATTCCATTTTCTGTTGACGAGGCAACCATGTTTTGCCTTGCTAAGCCTTGCTAGTTTGCCGTGTCCTCGTGGGTCAAGAATACATATCAATCATAGCCAGCTTAACTCTCACCAAGGGCGGATGGTTGATCATGAAACTTGATAAAACTTCACTACTTGCATCTCAGAGACCAAGAATGGAGAAGCACCTTCCATCAGCAGCAACTGCACTGTGTAGCGATGTGCGGAGCGACATGCCACGCTCAGGGCGGAGGAACCCTCAGCACCAATGTGATCCTGGGGCGAGTCATGGTGAACCATCAGTGCATCCAAATGTCGCCAGGATCAGCGTGAAGGCACATGTGTGAGATCTGAACTTGATTAATTGAAATCATATGAACAGGCAAGCTTTTGTATAGCTTGTGTATTCATGTATCTATTCAACTGAATGGAAATTATATGAAATGAAAATTGAAGTTAATTTGGCAGTTGAACAAGCAAGCTTTTGTATTCATTCAAATGCCAAATTCTGAAGGTGGAGCTAAGGACTGCTGCCCAGAAACTGGATTGGCTCGAGCATGCAACAACTCTCCTGAGAGGAAGCACTACGCCTTTCCACCCTCATTGGGCACGGATTGATATCGTACCATCTCTTTCAGTCTGGGTGGTAGGAAGTCACGTTGGAAACAATAGCAGCCCTGGTGCCGTCCAAGGTCTCAAGTTGTGTTATGTTCTTAGAGACGCTTCTCAAAACAAAGACATCCACAGGTGAAATCACTGGTTGCAAGAAGCCAGTGGTCTCCAACCTTGGACTTGTCACCAAGCATCATTAAGTATCTCAACAATGACTATCGACCATCACTGGCCATCAACGGCAATCATCAACCACCGTTATTGGCCACGACTACCCATCAGCGTGAGACCTCCCACAGTCCAAAAAACCGCTAGCGGCGCTGCCGGCCGGGCATCGGCAAACTGAGACAGATCCCCTGTGTGCAGCCCAAATCAATGGTGTCCATCGATTCCTGACTTCTGCTGCAGGTCTGGCTACTGGCACGGCATTGTCCTAAACAAACATCTCTGATAACTAGAGATCCCGCCATTTATGGCAAAACTGGGGTGGTTTTCATTACAAAATAAATGGGGCAGACCGACAAAGTTCAATTTCAGAAGGCTTACCAATGGCATGCAATGCATGATTTGCACAAAGCATGTTCTAGAATGGTCAGAACGGATAATCCAAATCATAAATTCTCCATATCATTCATATCACATCATATCATATCACATCACATCATATCACATCACATCATATCACATCATATCCTATCACATCATATCCTATCATATCATATCATGGCTTGAGTGCACCTGAATGATGGCCACAATCCACAGCTGTGCAGCTACGCCAAGGCGCACGTCTAACTCGTCGGGGTTAGCCTTCCAACGGAAGAGGTTCCGCAAAATCTTGGCACCTCCAGCGGTGCCAAAATGCTGAGCGGCTTCCAACTTCTTGTGGATCGTGGTTCAACCAATGGCTTTGCAAATGAAAATGCCAGGGTACCAACTATTTATTGCAAATGGCATTTGTTATGATTCAACCAATGGTGGTAAAAATGCCAGGGAACCACCATGAATCATTAAGGCTGCGAATGGCATTTCTCCTGTTGACTGGCGCCACAACATCGAGAGGATAGCTCACTTTCCTGCTAATTTTCCTGTAGCCAACTCCTATGAATGATGGTTCAACCCAACTAAGGTTGCCACCCTGGTCTGTTGGGATCTCCCACGTCATCCTGGGAATCACCGTGGTGCCTTGAGGCCCTCAAAATTGCCTCGTCATTTGGGGATCGTCAGGGTCATTTGCTTTGAACAAAAATCCTCAGGATACCTTAGGATCATGAAGCATCTTCCATAAGTTTGCGGCAATGGCGCAAGTTTGCCATTCACACAAAGTGCGTGTGTTGGACACTGGACAACCTTCGTGTTTGAAACCGAGTAAAAACTCCCAACTGCAGAGTTCCGTGGCACAGAAGCGTTGCATACGAGCGACGGCCAATATGTATTGTTTGGCTCCAGGTCGTTTGGATTTTGTAAGTGTATTGTCGTTTTTTTTCGGTTTTTAAACCAATTTCTGAAACCTACGACCCTCCGAATAATTACTAAACATGATCATGTAAATTTTGCTAGTAGCTCATATCCTGGCACCAGCTGACAGTGGTATCACATCCAACCGCCCTACTCTAGATGGCTGGCCCGCCAGCTGACTGGCCATTGGATGCCACTAAGCAAATGTTGTCAGGTGCCAGTGCCTGCCATAGCTACCACAGCTGAGGATAGGATTCCCACGGCATACTATGGGTCACAAATACCGCTGCATGGCCCCCAGCTCCCTGAAGCCTGCCTTGGTTATCCCAGCCGCACTGCTGCAAGGCCCATCGCACAGGCTTGGGATGCGTGGCATGAAAGCTTGCCACAAGGGAGCGATGGGGCGACACATGAGGAGAGCCTACCCAGGTGGTAGACACGGACCACAGGAACAAGATTTCCTCAGTGGCATGGTGGCACACACGGCACTGGCAACCTGCTTCTTCCCAGCTGTTGCTGTGGCTGGGAGCTGTGTGTCCAAAATGGCCGACAAAAGAATGGCAACAATTCCACCTGTGAACTAGGGCGGCACAATTCCATAGAAAAATGTAGCTAGCTAGGCCAGAACAATGAAGCATCTTCCGCACGAATCAGCGAAGTCAACCTCTAACCACTTGAAGCCACTCATAAGTTTGTTGCGAGGCGGCTGGGTTTTTCTCTTTTCAACCCACAAAAATGGCCATTTTTAAAAACTACCTGCCATTCTCGGACCTACGAAGCTGCGCCTTTTTCAATGTTAACCTATGGCTGCACAGTATCAGTCAACTCGTGCCCTGATGGACATCCACCAGACCATGCTTTCTTGTTGCCATGACCTGCTTATGACTCTGGAGCTCTTTCCTCCTGGTTTCTAACCCAAGCCAAATCAACCGATCAAACCCTGCTATGTGAGCTCCTCATGTGGCTCGGACCCATGGAATGCCCAGATTCTAAGGAACTGTGCGCTGAAACTTCGTCTGGAGGAAAGGCCATGGGCCAAAGAACTCCCTTCCTGACGAGCGATGGTTTCACCCCAAAATGGCACACCTGGCGTGTGAACAGGGATAGAATTTGACTTAGTTTATCTTAGTTTCATGATGGTTCAAGTGCCAATGGCTAAGCATCACAAGCTATCTCCAACATTTTCCAAGCACCGGACTTTCCCCAAGAGGATTTCTACGTTGAGCAGTGCACAAACGAGAGCTTGACTGAAGGGATCTCCGTGTCGATCCATGCTGGATCAGCAGGTCGAGGGAATCTCTGGATTGGGGGTTTTCGCTTGGCACCAGCTATCACCTGCTCAGCCTTGAACAATTCAACTGAGAATTCTAGTGAAGTTGCAACAAAATTGGGTTGTTGTGGGGGATGAAGCGTATACACCCTTAGGCTTCATCCCAATGATATGCTTCTTTTATCTTCTTTTTTAAATCTGTTTTTAGCACATGTGGTTGTACAAGTGTGAGGTTGTTCCTCATGTCTATGCTGCTCATTGGATTGGTGAGGTGTGCAGAATACTCTTGACTTCGCAGGGAGGAAAAATACTGGAGACAACCAAATCTATACCGCTTTAAGCTTGCAGTTCCTGCGACAGCTGGGAAGCGCAATGAAACACCAAAAGGTCAAGTCAAGCGCAACTTGCTACTCCTACTTGCAGCTTTGGCGGCAACCCGAAAATCTCTCAACACATCTCCCTTTAACAATGGATGTGTCTGCATATGGATCATACGGGCTTGTATGCAAGCATCTTTCCAAGACATTCCAAAACATGTCGTCCAACAAAGGGTCGAAACTGTACATCTAGAATGCCGTATGTTTACACAGGTGGACTTTCATCAATGAAAGCAACCATCCACGTGCAGGGTGAAACTATACAGTGGACCTGCTATATGCTTGCAGAATCACATGCTAGTCTTAGTCACACCCACTCTCACACCCCAGCCAAGCCTGATGTTCAGTCGCACCTCAACAACGCACGGAAACAACAGGCACGAGTTGAAAAAAAACATGCTGGTTCGGTGAAACAATCCCTTGTGATTCTGGGAAGCACGTCCGCCTCATCTTGAATTCGGAGAAGACTTATATACTGTTCTCATGGGATCGGTCATGGGTCCCTACCCAAGTTCGGCGAACTTTTCATGCTAGCAGCAATCAAGCAAGAGCTCGGCATACCTCGATTTGCAACCGAGAGCTTCCCCAAAACCCAAATTGACCCTGGCCTCTTGGAAGGCGTTGTGCATCCATTTGGACGCCGCAGGTAAGGCCAGAAACGCGTCCTTCACGGACAAGTGCCGCACAATCTCCTAGGGGCTTTCAGCAATGACATCACCACAACATCGCGATGTGAATCCGTCTCATCCTTCTCAATATTTGAAGGATGGAATGGCCCCAGGGTGGATTGACCCCGTGTGCTGATGGGCCAAACATGCCTGAACCAACACAAGGGGAAAGTCACAGTGATGAACAGTGGAAGCGTTGGAATCATTAAGTTGATTCCAATGCGCCACATGTCTTTCAGAAGGATTTGATGTGCCACTTCTGGTGACAATGGGCCTTCCCAGCACCCTGAAAGGAACTCTCGCTCTCCCTCCATCGTCAAGGCTTGTCTGAGCCAGGCTGAGGGACTAGAAATACACAAGGATCATGTACAGCTGCCAAGGGTTGCCCCACTGGAGTCCGGCAACGAAAGGCATGCATGGGCCACGGGAAACAAGAAGGCGGCGTGGGCATTTTTAGACAACGTGATCCCCAAGGAGCAAAGCTTGTAGACCCCCCGGCTTCTGCAGTCAATGCTTGACACCGACATTCGAACATCACTAGCCTGTGCCAAATCCCTCGAAAAGACAACATACTCGCAGGTTCACCAATTTTCTCCACAATGGGGTAGTAGTCCAATGATCGTCAAGCATCAGTTCCAGCTTTTCATCAATTGGCATCCCCGAAATCCATCAAAGTCTACGGTTTCTTCAGCTGCAGGCCTTCTGGTAGCACTCCAACTCATTTTTTGGGCATGGTTTGTGGTGCACACGCAATATCATACTGGTTCCGACATGTTCCAACCAGTCCTACCATGTCCTACCATGTGCTACCAATCTTTCCAGGGCTCAACCATCATGAGGTGAACCAGCTGCATGCCATTGATGGGCGGCACCGTGCAGTCGCTCTCTGCCGAAGTCGTTCGCGACTTCAGCGCAGCAAAGTCGGCATCAGTGGCATCCGACGCCCCGGAAGATGTTCGCTGGAAGCTATCCACCTGCCAGGTGTGGTGAATGTAGCGTGCCGGGCCGTGCCCGGTGATGGATGCGAGCTTCCTTTGCCAGTCAGAATCAATGTCTTAATGGCTAAGAGTTCTTACTGGACTCCGCCCGCTGCGGCCTCAGCCGTGCCGCCCTGTCGCGACTTCAAATGCAGTCGTCGGGCGATGTAAGCAGCTGCTAAGCTACCTGGGCCAACGAGCTTAGCTAAACGTGAACAGAAACTGCGCACATCAAAGGGTGCACACGGAAGGGACTGTACGAGGGAGCTACTAAGAAGTATCACTATATTGAACTTTATTGAATGTCATTTTGAACGTGCGGATTGCATCGGCACGCGTCTTGCCCCACACAATTTGCTCCCATGCACAAAGGCAGTCTGTAAAGTGAACTCGGGACACGGCGAACAACCAGTGATATCGCTAGGCTTGGTGTGGTATGCCAGCATGGTAGGTCTTTCAATAATGCCTTTCAGGATGGGTATAGGGGTCTACAGTCCTGGCACCATGGAAGTCTCAAAGTGATTCGGGGTATCTGCGACATAGCAGTACCTATTGGAACCAATGCTGTTCCTTCTTGAAATCTGCGAATTGGCGGTAGGGCACTGTCAATGGATATGCGACTCAAACTGTCAAACCAATTGGTGCTCGGGAAAGAGGCTCATGACTGGTGTAGTGCAACCACCCCCCAAAAAAACAAACTCAAAAGCAAAATGTTTCAAAGTGCCACCACTTTATGTGAAACTTCTGCCAGTCAAGGCACAAGTAAGCGCTGGCACAAGCGTAGAGCTCTGTAATCTAAGACGCTGCATTCTCTGCACCGTGGCTCCCGGAGCGCATATTGCGCGCTGCCGCGCTGCCACTCTTGAGCTACAACGCTGCGTATGAGGCGCAACTTGAAAGCACCACCCTGTAACAAAAGGAGCAACCAATGTCTGTGGAGGATGTTCACCCATGGTCTTTGCCAAAATTGAGGATTGGGGGATTGATCATGACTCCCTGTGGTTTGAAGTGGTTGGATTGCTGGCGCGAGCCAAGTGATTAATTATGACCTGACTGCTCAAGCATGAGTTCCTCAAAATCAGCTGCAAATGGTGGCACAACTTTTGGTCGGTTCGTGGCTTGATTGGTTGCTTTCTGCGCATGCAATGGCCAATAGCCGTCAGTGATGGCAATTGATGGCCCATGAAAATAGATAGAAGCAGCAATTGTAAATTTCTAGCAAGTGGTTAATAGCAATGCTGAAAGAGAACGCTTGTGAGTGGTTACTTCGCTTTGTAACATCTACAAAGCACAAAACGTGAATATATGGTCCCAACCTCCACGCCATATACATATTCGAAACTTTCAGCCACGAGACATACAGTAACAACCCTTTTTTGGACATAATATCTATTGCCCCCATACTTTTCACCCAACTCAACTCTTCATCTCCTATTGACATCTGCAACCATGGGTAGGAAATGATGGTTCAGACTGTCGTTACGAATGGTGACGGTAACCTGTTCCAACCATCAACCACCGGGGAACCCGCCCGCGAACCCCAACAGCCAAGGTGCGCGTCCGGTCGACCCAGGGCTGCGCATCTCCTCCACCAAACGCCTAAGGGATCCGGAGCAGCTGATGGTTGATGGATGTTGATGGTGGGGGATGGGTAATGCTAGGGCGATCGAACATGTGATTCATTGATGGATGGTAACAGTTGGTAATGGATGGTAATGATGATAACGATTGATGGTAGTTATGTAATACAATGGATTGTCTTTCTTTGGCTTTTCAGGGTTAGTAGATGAATACGGATGGCAGTGATTGATAATGGACTACCGGGTAAGAACAATGATCATATTCATGTTGTTTTTGACTGCGCCCTTCACACTTTTGCCTTTTGTTGCACTCAAAAGCAATGATAGATCCGAAATTAACAATAAACCAGCCCTGGTTTTACCATAAATAAGCAGATTTACCACCCGGGGTAATGGATTTATGGATCATTTTGGATCTAACATTATAGCAAATACCCTCCAATGAGTGTCTCTTGGAGAAGAGCCGTGATCCCGCACAAAGCCACAAAGGTTTTGGCCCGTGCGGCAAACGCAAACCCACACAAAGCAATGACAATAAGCAAATGCGATGAAAATTAGATTGCTTCACATGGTTTTGAATTCAAAACCATGTGAAGCAAAATGCAGTTGCAATCGTATAGCAATTCATCAATCACCAAACGAACCCGGGGTTTCACAAATGGGACGCCCGAATCTCAAGTCACCAAGTATCCAGATCTAGTCCATTTCAGCAAGGCAGTCCAATAATGCCACTTGACAAGAACATATACAAGAAACAAACGCAAAGAACCTTTTTATCATGCGAATCATGCGTCAATACCCGTCTGCCAGGCATTCCGTCAACGACCAGCAACAGCAACAGCAACAGCAGCAGCATCATAAGCAGCAGCGGACCAAGGCTTGTTGACCCATGTCACGCATCCTCATGCCAGCTTTCTTCCGGAACGGCTGGGCCGGTGCACTGCAAGTCCGGTTCCTGCACAGGAATCCATCAACGGCACCAAGGGGTGGTGCTGGCACCCTCAAGAAATGCACCGCCGCAGTTGGGTTAAGCATCTGGGGGAACCAACCTGGCTTGTGAGTTGGCTATGGTGAGTGTCTAGCTCTTCACAGGCGACTAATTACTCTTCAGGGCGTCAACCTTCACCTTCCAAAGACGTATCACATTGAAGAAGTGCAAAAATGTAAGCACATCCAAAGGTCTGCACAATGTCATGATGGTGAAAAACCATTGATCCATGTCCAGGAAACCTCCTGATGACCTGCAAACATCTCCTGCTCTCTCTGGTTGGCTCTGAGGTCTGCAACTTCTTTTGTACCATGCTGTCGCAGTGCTTAGCCGAGAGACATCGTTGAGACTCTCTTTGGTCAAGCTACATTGACCAATGAGATCCAATGAGTCTGAGGCTCCAACTGAATTCTATTGATGAAAAAAATCCAACAGATTGCTTTCTGGCCTATTCAGCCCGGAAAGCCGCCTTGTTGGAAGACTGGAGGCTTGGGTCATCACAAAACCCACTTTGACTCAGCCTAAAAAGGACTATCGCCACACAAATCCACCAAAATGCTGCTGAACGAACATCATGCCAAATGAGCGAAACGAAAGGAGGTCAGTGCTAAACGCATTACCTCAGCAGATGGGTTCCTCTCCATGTCATCCATGTTGTCCAGGGCCAATTGATTGCATAGCCTGCCAGTGGGCATCCCACAAAACCAATGGAGGGTTTGATCATGGGTCAATGAAAATGATTCTTTTAGGTCAATGACAATGGCTTGGACGGGCGTACCCACATGACAACAATGATCACAATTACATTCTTTAAACTCCAATAGTTCAGAAGCTTCAGAAAATCCAAGTGAGCAACAAAAGAAATATGGTCCTCTCTCTCTCTCTCTCGCTGGGCTTGCCGGTCCCGCAGAAATATGGTCCTATCTAATCCGACTTCTTTCTGAATCCGACATGTAGTGTCCCCAGTGTTCCCGATGAAATGGGAACAATCTCCTCCGAGATCTTCAAGGATCTGTCGTGCAGTTTGCTTTCTTTCCCTCCTTACTCTCATTGGTAGTTCCTGGTAGTTGTACCAGTTGGTGGTTAGTTTCCCCATCCCAAGACAGTCAACTAACTACTCATCACTAATCATCCCCAGTTGGAGATAAACAAGCTTGAAAAGCACCGGCCAGTTTCAGTAGTGGCTAAAGTTGCCCACCTGTCGAAAACATCAGTTGCAAGGCCAACATGAAATGAACGCAACTGGAGTAGAACCTTTTCTTGGTCACAGTTTGGCCGCCTTCGTTTTGCAGGGTGGTCGCCCCTCTTTCACGACACCTTTGGCTTTCGTTTCACGAGGTCAGCTTTCTTTTCTGCAGGTTTTAAGCGCCACTTCCATGTTGTGCCTGAGGCGGACCTTCTTGGTGGTATCTCATGCGGCAACCAACGGTCTCCAAACCCATCGCATCAAGTCCCAAGTTGAAGCCTTGGTCCGAAAAATTGTCTGTCTTGCATTCCTTTTGATACTGGCAGTTTGTCTTTGTACGTCTTGGTACCAGTTTCCCCAACATGACTTCCGCCGCCTCAGGATTTGCATGTGCTCCCTTTGGAGCTCGATCGAGCTCAATCTTGCATCTTGGCAGTCGCCATGGGCAACGCCGGCCTTGCGTGAAGCTTCCCTGGTAAGCTGGATGACCTCATGTGTCCTTGGTGCCGACAAATCGATGGGAAGAATTTTTGGCAAGTGGCCAAGATCTGCCAACTACAGGAGGTTTCAGTGTAATTTAAGGTGACTTAGAAGCCATCTCGTAATTGTGATCGGTAGATGCCAAACAACCAAGCACCAGTTTAAGCATAAAATAGCGATGTGGCGAATCATATGTGTCTGGAAAAATCTCAGGGAAAAATCTCTGCATCTCCAAAGAAGTAACTTCCACAAAGCAGTGTGCTTCTGAATAAGAAAAAGAATTGAACTTCCACATGCTTAGAAAGAAATGCGCACAATCACAGCGAAACCCTTCACCCGAAGAAGTTGTGGCGCTTTGAGTTTGGGATTCGGAATCTTGGACCTTGGCAGCCTGCACACCTTTGTTTGGTCGACCTCTGCCTCCCATACCGGATCATTGAAGTACATTGTGCAGCGCAACACATCAATGCACACATTGAGTATATGTCCTTCAGGTTTGCATGCTCACCTCCGGATTCTCGCGGAGCACGAGCGAAATCTTTGGAACAGAAGCGGTTTGAATCTTTAATTGAAAGAACCTGCAAAGACTTTAGAGAATGAGGTTGGGCACTTCTCTAACAGCTAGACGCAAGAACTGGTGATTCACTAAAATCTGCACTTCTTTTCGAGCACTACTTCCGGTGTCAACTCGGGAGCATGTTAGGACAACACGAACCACCAAGACTTGATATGAGGGACGAAGAGAAATGATATATAAGAAAGGCATCTAGGCAGGAGCACTTGGACAAAATCCGATTGCATGGAGGCAGGGCTACCTTTCATGTTCTTGCACCATCTTGCACCTAAATACCTAAGCTATCCTAAGCTCGCATGACATGGCCCACGCATTCCACATGTATCAGCTCGTCAGACTTGGGGCAAGCGGCGATGAACCACCCCATCAATGAGCACACCAATTCAACCACATCCTGATACGACCCGCCTGTCATCTATCATCCAAGCATCTTCTGCCATGGGCTCGCATCCTGCAACAATTGCCAAGCCGTTCGCCTTGGAACCAAACAGCAAAGCACTTCTGCTGGGTGCCTTTCCGACACAATGGAAGTGCTGCACACAACTTGCGACTTGTCTGAGTTTTTGTATTCTTTAGGCTGATGTTGGTCTGTTTCGAGAGCTTTGGTCTAGGTACATCCTATCCACAGGTGAGTACTCAGTTCCCTTGCGAAGCATTGGCTACAGAATCAAGCACAATTTGCTGCGAACCAAATCAGGACATATGCGATGTATTACAATGTGGTCCTCAGTGGTGCGGCTACTTACTGCGCCCTTCAAAGTTTCCGATCTCTGAAATGACCGCTGGATCGGTGCCCCAGTAAGACCCCGTGCAATGGAAGATTTTCATTAGTAAACCACCCAAGTAACAACAAAAAATGCAACTACTATGGTGGAACTGAATAGTTTATAATCCTCACATTATAAATTTCTAAGTCACCTTCAAATCTAGTTATACCATGTTATACCTATCTGGCAATACCCCCACTGGCTGGTACCACTTGGGTGCTTCTCAAAATCAAGGGATCCCCAAATCATCTAATATTAACCATTTCTACTACTAAACCAACCACAGGCGGTTCCCAATTTTGAGAAACATCCACTCAGCCAACCCACCCACCATGGCTTCGCCAAGCTTCCACTGCATCGCAGCAGCGCAGGCTTTCACAGTTGCTTGCCATGCAGCTGGAGGAGCAGCATTACCCAAGGCCTCAGGCGGCTTCGAAGTGTAGCAGCTGCTAATGGTTGGTTAATGTTGGGTGTTAAAAGTGGGATGTTGGTGGATATTGATGGTGCTAATGTAGTGGTTAATAATGGATTAGATGGTGGTGCTACTAATGGCTACTAAATGTTGATAGTGGATGAATTCGATGATGATGTAGATGGTAGGTTAGCAACATTTGATTGCGATTGACAAGTATTGTTAACAATGCGTTGATTGTTGCACTGTATAATTGATCGTTCTTAAATGATCAATACTAAGTATTCAGTCATCCGTCAAAGAATCCTTCATCACCAACTTTCATTTCTTCCGGGATGCAGCAACACCTGAAACCCTGCAATCAGCTAATGGAAAAACATCAATGAAATACATTCAACTCGGCAGCTGGACACCTGTGGGGGTACATCCAAGTGGGAGCAATAGGAGTTGCTTTGTTGTTGGGTGGCGATTCACGAGCTTCTTGAATAACTACATGGCACCATCTCCTTGCATCAATTGCTATCCCAAGAACACCAATCTTCCACTCCTCCGACTCATTTGGGATCGGTCTATCTGTCACCACTTTCGCTTTCTCCAGAGCCCATGCGTGCGAAGCCTTGCTGGGAAAAAACTGAACAGTTTGAATGAATTGACATGCAGGCATATGCAGCCTGCACTTCACCAGGTCTACATGGCTTTGCGCATTGCCACTGGCCCCATCGCCACGGGGTGCCAAGCCAGCGCAAGCCATGCCATGCCCCAGGCCTTCAGGAGGTCTAAAGTCATTCTCCATGCCGCCGTTTTGCCGCCGGCGACTGCCAGTGCGACCCAGCTGTCACCCCACCGGTTCGACCGGCTCAGCGACAACAAGTGCAGCAGCTTGGACCAAGGGAGGCTCACCTGAACAGGGCGATGGATCCACCGGCTCTGGACGTCTTTGGTTCATGTCTGTGATGTTCATTCAATAGCGATACCACTGATGCCACCACCCACTTTCGACATATGAATTGGAGGAACCCAACCCACGTATTTCGACAACTGAAGTCAATGAAATATCACTTCAATGCTTCCATGTGTTTCCTGGGAATCAATGCCTTCTTTGGATTGATGATTTTAAACAACAACATGCCACAGTCATCCATGATGATTGGCATCATGCCAGCTGTCTTGATGGGTCTGCCGGGTGGTTTGATGGTTTGTTTGTTTGCTTGCCGGCTCGGTTGACAGGTTGGTTGGTTAGTACTGGATAGTACTCGCACTTATGATAGGATTCAGTTTCCATCCGTTCTTCCACCCTGACCGCTTGTAACATGTTGCAATATCAGTTGCTAGACCAGCTATAAGCGGGGAACAAAAAAGTCCCAACATTTCCCAACCATCACCTGCCACCAGATACCACCGTTGGCCATCAGTGACTAGATGTGACTAGTAGGCTAGCCAGTCACATGCCATCACTGACCAGTAGGCTAGCCAGCACCAACATGCACCAACCGTCATTAACCCTTCAGAAACATGAGCTGGCTCGTGCCTCGCAAGCGCTCAGCACACTGCTGTAGGTGACCTGCTTAGGGCTGAAATGGACGGCCGCTCATCATGGTGGCTCACTATGGCCAATGGTGATGAAGCGTGGCATGTACTATGGATTAGTACAGCAAGTAATAGTGAATGACATGATGATTGACCATGGTTTATTATACTGCTTGCGTTTGATGAAGCATTCGGAATATGAAACCTCTTTGGCAGCAACAGTGCGCTACGGAGCTGTCTGTTGACAACGGTGTGCGCGTCGACACCCCCCCGAAAAAGAGAGCGGGGCTCCATGGGGGTGTGATTTTGCAATAAAAATGCTCATAAAACACTGTAAATACCGGTGTTTTCTGCATCCAAGGCCTCTGAAACCTAGGTGAAACGCAATTTTTCCATGTTGAATCTTGCATCCTAGCTTCAAAACCATGGCAGGCACAAAAAGTTCAAAAAAAACAAAACCAGAAATGCACGAAACCCTGACAGGCACAAAAGGTTCAAAAAAAACAAAAAAATAACAATCTATGCGCCCCCTCCCCCACCCCCCTTCCTCCATAGATACTGATTTTTTGTTTTTTTTGAACTTTTTGTGCCTGTCAGTGTTTCGTGCATTTCTGGTTTTGTTTTTTTTGAACTTTTTGTGCCTGCCATGGTTTTGGGCATGTCTACTTCACCAAACTTGGACAGGTATAGAAAATTGTGTGGTTTTTGATTTATGTTGGGCTGAAAAAGGGAGGGTTCACTTAGGGTTGTGATCTTGCAAAAAAATGTATTAAATGAAGGGCATGAAGGGCATGAAGGGCATGAAGGGCATGAAGGCGAAGAAGGCCATGAAATGAGAGGCCATAAATTTTGAACTCAAAAACTGCACCGACATGATGTAAGCAGCAGAAAATAATGCATGCTGCGTTGAATCTGCTGTTGCTTCAGACCACAGGGAGAACTAAATAGTAGGTGATACTTTCAATGGATTTTGTGTTTGAGCCTGGAGTGTTCATCAGTGGATGCCATAAATGATTGTAAGTAAGGATTTTTTATCTGTTATATTTGGCAGGGAGGAGTGTCCATATACAGGTAGGGTTTGTCTGATTGTAGTTAAGGTGAATGCTTGCTTATAAACCATGTGTTACTATGAGAGTCCAAACTTTACTCTACAAGTAGATGTTGTTTATGAGCCACTGGGGGTGTGATTTTACTTGTTTTACTAGGGTTTCAGCTACTGTTTTGCAAGAAAATACTGTAAATACCAGTGTTTTACTACTATTTTTATCACAAAATCACACCCCCATCAGGCCCCGTTCTGCCGAAAAACCATGTGGTCATTTAGATTCCAAAGAACGCCCCATTAGGAAATTCTATGAAAGCATACGAAACCGCCAAGTTGTGGATTGGCAAAATCAGATTCGCACATTTCTGGGCACTGAAAACAAGAGGTTGAATCCAAACTGTTGGGATGTGACCTAGATGTTCATACCAACAGCTTGAAGTTTGTCCATGACCCATCCCACTCTGTATGGTTGAGCCTAAGGACCGTACTTGAAGCCACTGACCATCCAAATTTGTCATTTACTATGGCTAAAAGCCACGGTTCATCACTACAATGGATGGTTAACCATGGCTGTAATTCTTAGCTCACCATGGATATGGATGGTCAACCAGATTAGTTTACCACCACGATCAACCCGTGAACCACCACGGCACACCAGCCATGTCTACCAACGAGCGCCCGAAGGAGACCTCCGTGGCTTGGCAGCGCGAATCGTGCAACGAGGAAAAGAGATGCAAGGCACGTTGCCACTGATGCCCTGGGGCGGATGGGCCGGGGGTTTGGTCGCGGATTCGCATGGTTACCCTCTGGTGATCTAACATAGCTGGCTGGAAAATCCACCAGTGATAGCTGATTTCCCGGAGTTTCCTTGGAAAAATGGTGATTTTCCATTGCTTTCTGAAATCACCGGAGTGTAATCACGGTGAATCATGGCCAAGAATGGTTAAATGCTGGATATAATTTTTCCTACTAACCATCAATAATCTATAATATTAATAATGGTTAATAATGGAGGGTAACAAGCAATGAGGTAACGGCTAAACGTGGTTCATCATGGTTTATGATTGATGATGGTTAGTAGTGATACAAAATTGTTGAACATGGTGAATAATCATGGAATATGATAAGCATGAACAAGCAACAACATATGGTATGGTATGGAGATAAGTATGATGCTACACTCATAATAGAACCCCCCCGAATCAGAAACCATTCGTGGGGGTTCCTAATTCTTAAACCCCCATATGGTGAGGGTCGTGTGCACCAAAACTAGGCCTGCGTAGGTACACTCATAGTATGGAAAATCAGTTTGGCATGGTTTGGGTCTTCGCAATATGTTGGGGATGTCGATCATATTGTTTGACAATAGCTCATCCAGGTTGGCAACGGGTGCAATTTCAGATTGTAAAGAGCTGATGAAGCTTATACCATCTCTTCACACAATCCATGATGCGAGATCGGCAACATGATATCGCCGTTTTGCATAACTTGTTGCCCGTGAGGCCCCCTCCTGGTGCCACAGAGAAGTCTAGAGAGCGTCATGAAGTCAGTTTGACAGTATCCATGGAACAGTGAGAGCTTATTGCGCTGGCTATAGGACTCTCCTGTAGTGTATATGATCCCGACATGCTACTGTACCAAGTTTTCAGCTTAACTAGTAGCCCACCAGTTGTACACAGGGAGATCAGGCAGAATGAACGGCCAAACCCATGCCTTTATCGCATGCAGCGATGGCAGCATTGAAACTGATCGTGGACAGTTGGAGTTCGGCCCTGGCAGCATCCTCAGCCAACCATGGTCAAGCGGCATCCAGCTGCTTCACAGGTTTGAACACAAGTATTTTTCAGACAATGCAATAGCTGAATAGCTGAAATGACACCATCTCTCTCCCTCTGTAATGATTTCATCGAACATCTGCAGGAAATGGTATAGTCAGTCTAGTAGAAAAAGGTAACCCACATGTTGCAGTCGGATGCTTGATGGCGCCTTTCACTCAGGAAGTAGGTAATCATCGCTCGTCTATGTGGAATATGACAAAGCTTAACCTATGGGTTACAATTCGATTTATGTTGACCCTGGATGCATAGACCCTAGGTTCATTAATTGGGGTGGGGCACCCATTCTAACGGGAAACCAAGGCGAACTTGGGGGGATACCCTCTACTAATCAACCAGCAGTTTATTAATCCATGGTTTGGCATTTCTATGTTTGCAGCTGCCGTCTTCAGCAAAGCTTCCGACAAGAGCTGGAGGGCCATGGGCCAAGGGGCACCGCTGCAGGCTGTGATGCACGAGTTGTAGGAGACGATGTCCTCACCGGGGAGTCACTGACTCGTGTGGGTGCACCTATCCTATCTACATCTGTCTGAAATGGGGAGTTCACATGCTTTATCGAGTCACGACATTTCGGAATGCCCATACGAGCCCACATCAACTGCATTGAAACCCATCCAAGTACAGGGACTATAAGGGTCATCAAACCCAGGATTGCGGTGTTTCTAGGGACACCTGAAGAGGCAAAGAATCTGGTACCTGTCAAGTGTGAGAGGGAGAAGATGCTAACGGCACACATACTCCCAGCAAAAAATATAAATCAAATATACATCAGTATATTCATATATTGTGGTCTGCCAAGATTTCATCCTACACCCTGTGCGAAACTTCAAGGAACTTCAAAGAATCCAAACCCGAACTCAAAATGTGGAGCTGATGTGGCCCCACAACAGCTCATAGGTACAATTGTCTGCGATGATCTGCATCTAGATTCCGCTCCTTGTGCCTCATCTGAACGAGGAAGTCGGTACACTTTTGCCAATGGCGCACGCGAGCCAAAGCGCTCAGCGTGGTGTTGAAACTCACGACATCCAGCGGAAAAGGACAAAGCTCAAGCAACTGCAAACACCAGCGCCTCATGGCTACAAGGGTGGTGCCTCATGATGGTGACCTTAACCATGGTCACTGATTGTCAATACCACACCAGCTCCCGAGAGCTCCCAGTAGCTCACCACCCCCCCTTGAAAAGGAAAGCCCCCAACGGATAACTCTGAGATGGGCTCCCTCCCCAACGCGTTTTGTCAAGGGGCCAGGCGGAGGCTTTTTCACAGGCAGCCGCAGCAGCGTTCCAAAGCACCAAATCGGCATTCTGCTTAGCGCCACCTGCGAGAAATCGAAGACAAGTTCATCCCCAGTACTGGTTGATTGCCATAAATGATATTGATTCATGGTGGAATCACATGGAATCACCTGCCACTGGTATACTATGATTTTTTATGGAAAAAAACTGGATCAACACCTGCCGCTAGAAACCATTGACACTTGTGGCTCAATGCCATGCCAAGGAAGAATTTCCCAAGATTTTCAGTGTACGCCCTTTGGCAAGACGATCCGAGGACCACGGGTGAACATCTCAAAACTGAAATTTTTAGTAGCTTGTGGCAAATTCAACAATTAGTTCTTTGAGAATTGAACATGGAACCCATCTTGCAAGTCTATATCTTATCTAAAAAAATATGATTGAATGTTTATCCAATCAAGAGCCAATAGCCAAAATTCCCTGCAAATGCCACTTGTGAAAAACCAAACGCGCGCTTCACGTTCACGCCTGGCCAAGGGTACAGTTGTTGATCAATGATCGCCCGGGCCAATCAAGTAAGGAAACCTAGAATGATTGGTAGATGCTCTGCAATCCCAAATGCACGTGGGCTTGCATAAAGGCCACGACTATCGCCGTCTCAAGAGGCTAGGCCACGACTGGCCAAGATAGATTATTAGCATGATCTAGTCCCCAGATATTTTGCACACATCCGTCCTGTCCCTGCCACCTCTTCTTATCACACTGCTCGATGGTACAATGCATCCCCGGCCAAAGAAACAAGCCAATATAATGAACCATCATGAAGCATTCTGATCATTACTGACCATTGGGAAATCATAAGCAATCCCTACTAAATTGTTACAGCAAACCACCATTTAACCCAGCCCCAATGGGCCTCCTTCCGCATCCGCCATCGGAAGCAGCTGCAGTGCTTCTATCCACCGTTTTCCACTGCTGCACGCTTTCATTGCGATGCCTTGGGGCGCACTTGAACCAAATTGACCCAGGTATGTTGATTCTTCAATAGCCTTCTAGAAAGAAAACCAGAAGAAAACCACATTCATTCATTCTTTCCTGCAGCGGAGATTTTAGCAGGAGGCTGTGGAAAGTATGCTTGGGTGAAGCGTTGGTACCTTGAGTTTTTTATTTGAGGTGGTGTCAGGCCTGCATGCCTCGCAGAAGTAAACTAACAATTATATCCTCCAGGTCCTCCAAGCATTTGTTTGAAATGTTTGAGGGAATAACTCATCCAACTGAAGTACTGTATTAAACTTATAGAACATAAACTAGTTTAGCTGAACGATTTTAACCAGTTCATCAACTGAACTTATGTACAAAAGAATATTCTCCAACGAAAACACCAAGGTCATCCTACTCACCCCCCGGCATTCGCGAAGGCACAGGTGATGCCACCAAGTGTTGAGGGGTTAGGCCTTATTATGCTTTAAGGGTACTTCTCGGACCTTCGAAAACAACGGTTTTGCATAGAAATCGGAGCATCCAAAAAGATTTGACTTGGGGGTTGAATGTGTTTGAGGATGTTGATGATTCATTGAAAATGATCTATGACAATGAAAAGGAGCAGGATGCATATATAATGATGATGCTCAGCAACAAACTTCAGGGTGCTGGTCCCTAGTTTTGGCGCGTTGAGACTTCAATGTGTCTTTTTCTTTTTCTGATTCCCGTTATTGATTGACTTAAAGGTTTCTTTATCAACAAATGCTTGGCTTTTTTGAAGCTCCCATAAGCTCCCTTTATCCTTGATTGATTCAAATAAACGTGTCTATTAACAAATCACCTTCATTGACATATAGCGATTTCTCAACACAGGGGTACCCTTACATCATGTTCCCGATACGTAGAAACAAACCAATCATCTTTGCGGGTTCCTGATTGTGAGGAACGTCCATATGACTTGAGAACCCATCGCCCCACATTGTGAATCACCTTTTCTCGTTGATAATGCAACCTGGATTGACATTTTTTTTCCAGCGCCATCAAGTCCAGACCTGGATTGACATTATTGTCAATCATTTGTATCAACAAACCACGGGTTTTTCCATTCACAGGCCGAGCGTGTGCGGAACTGTCCAAGAGGCTCAGGGTGAACTTGTCCAAGTCTGGGCGTTGCCGCCTCGCAAGTGAGCAGTGAAAAAGCTCTCGGAGAGGTGTCATTCCTGATGGCACCTGGTGTCAATGCCATGGTTTGTTTGTGTACTGAGTTCTACTCGTGTGCCAACGCTCGAAAAAATGACTATGGCGCTGGCGATGATCAATGGTCATCAATTTTCCACTTGTTTGCCGGGTAGCTTCAGAATTCAAAACCCTGGACAAGAAAGTGAAATAAGGTCACACCCAAAAGTACCAAACCGGACACACTAAAGAGAAACATCAAAACAATCTGGTGCCTTTCTTGCGCCAAGAAGTGCAAAACAACTTGCCACTTGGTGCTTCTTTGGCAAGCGCTCAGCATCGAATTGATGCTGACCACATCCTTAAGCGTGGCACGTCAAGCAGTGGCTGCACTGTGTGCGGTTGCGCATGCCATCCCAAACCTGGGGAAAAGTATTACGCAATCCATCGCAACTGAGTAGCTAATGATGGATCTTTATAAATTTCAAGTCAGCAAGACACACTTCTCATCGACTAGTGTCCATCAATTCTCAAGAGCATCAGTTGAAGGTCATGTATGGATACAATTTTGCGGCAAATGCAATCCATCACAACATATCGCAACTAATTGACGACTTAAGACTTATGATGATGGATTTGAGTGACGAAAACACCACTCCCATCGACATCTCATCGACGAGACAAATCACAAGGTCACGCAGTTGGTCACACATGGTGCCAAAACATGTGGCTGTGGGTCAAACCCTGTACCCCGAGTTCCCCATCATTGGTTTTTGTTTTCCCTATAGAATGGTTTATCCCCATTATTGGTGGTTAATATTGACCCATAGGCCCATAGTCATATCCGCCTGCAAACACGAAGCAAGAGTCGGGCGTGGTTTGATTGATCTGCATGCGCTGCACAAGGGCAATGCCTGCAGCAGTCCAAGGTGCCGGTACTCCCATTTCCGTGACTACAACGGACAAGAACGACGTACAATCGTGCAAGTTGCCAGTTTTTTATAACAAATAACTCAAAAAATCATAACTTGCAGTACAGTCATCATAAAACCAAGGTACATTGTTGCCACTGGGCCCTCTTGATATACTTCCGCAAAAGCCTGTTGTAGGCGAACAAGTCCTTCATGCTTCCGGCCGAAGCTGTCCGTCAAACATGGTCCTGTGAAGGTCCAGCGCCCTGCTGCCCATTCAAGCCATGGCTGCGCGGCTTTGGCTTTCCAAAAGACGAGGAAGATTTGAGAACAAATAGAAAAACATGTGCGCAAACACATGCCTCAGCTTTGCCTGCAATGTTCTGCACTGGAGGCATCACGCAAGTACCATCCAGCACCAGGTGAAACATGATGCATCAGTGCCATGCCTACATCCGTGCGAAAACTCCAAGTCCGGTGCCCGCAGCCAGCTGTTGCACTGGTTGTGACTTGCTGCGCTGCTGGTGCTGCAGCAGATTTTTTGATGTGACATTTGCTACTCATACTGATTAGCTAATAGTTCATTACTCTGATTCGTTCATATGACGTTTAGTCCATGATAGTTGATAAAATGGTATCAAAAGTTCATAGCCAACAAATACCAACGGCCACAAAGAATATCAGGGTCAATGATGATCAATCGTAGCCAGAAACCACTTGCAATTTAAACATAGCAGGTGACTTACCAAATATGTGTGGCTCAGTAGTCTTGCTGGGATGCTAGTTGGTAGTTGCCCCCCAATCAACTCATGGAGTCACCCCTCATTGTCACAGATCATAAACTTTGGGCTTTGGCTGCTCGCCTTTACCCTACAATCACGTCATCGTGCCCCCTAAAAAATGATGTCCATCACGCGCAATTAACTCGGCCATCTCAAGGAACATGAAGGGCCCCGCTGACTCGGCCCAAGCTCTTGCCTCATCACTCGCCACCTGCATCAGGTTGCCAGTTTTGTCGGTGGCGGGCCACCATCCAGTCATCATTCTGTCTTCACAACCCGGACATCCGTTGGGAGGGCTGAGGGATCACCTATTCTGATACGCAACCAGTCAAACGAGCTCTGCAAATCTGAAACAACATGGACATTGAAGGCAAGTTCACAAGCACAAGCCTCGCTTCAACAGCTTCTTCCATCTTCTTCCGCCATGTGTTTTCTCAAACAGTCACTGGGCTCCCACCACCAGTTGCAACGAGTGTTTCACGTACATATAACGCATCAACATATACGTCATCCCAAGCTGCACCTGAAGCCTTTGACATATTTAGCGTCAAGCCCAGGCGCCTCCTCATCTCCCTGTAGCTGGGAATCATCCTCCAAGCAGTTGGCGGCTGTTCATGCACCCGACGGTGACATAAGTGACCGGTCATGCATGGAATTCATTTGAATTACTATATACTAATGCAAATTACTGTATATTACCGTATATCCTGTGATATTTCAGTTCATATTGTTATGCTACACGATTCCCCCACCTGAACCCAAATCTTGGCCTACGTTTTTCTGATGCACATGGTGGGCTACATCACCCGACCTTGTGGGATGCGTGGGGCATGGCAGCCGGCCAGGGGCAGCGGAGTCCACAGAATCAGCCCAAACGATGTTGTGAAAGGAAACGCTCCCACCGTCCCTAGAAGTATCCATGCCCTGGGATTCCACCACTAGACCAACGGTGGTTGGAATCGCAGGGGAGAACTTTTGCCAAGGAACCGATCCCCTACATTCCCATGATGTCTACCCAGGATTGATAAGCACCAGGTTGATTACTTGAGGGTACCATTAATTTTAATGCAAAACCAGGGGTTTAGCTTCATCCTGGGTTAACATTACCACCGTCATGTGGCAAACGCTGCACTCTTTTTTTTTTCCAATGAGTCTCGCAGAAACTCCATGCGCCGTGAAAGGCTCCGGCAGTTTGTTGTGACAGCGTGGACCCTGGCAGTAACTTGAACGAGCCTTCGCTCAACTGGCACGCCCGGAGTCCTGATGACATCTTGATGCCGTTGATGTGATACCCTGCATGGATACATCACGGGTTGGAGGATAGCCATACATGCTGTGACATCCATACAACGTGACTTGCCCTTGGGCTCTGCGGTGAGGGGTTGGATATGCTTGGATTGACTGAACCGACATTGGCAACACTTGCAGGAAACCTGCTCGGGGGGGCAATCATGGGTAAAGTCTGCAAATTGCCCACAGAAAGTGCATGAAAGTGCGACCAATCGTGCACATTGGGCACCTCACATCAGGACGATAGTCAACAGTGGGGATGTGCTAAGCGTCACCCGGAAGCAACTACAACTGCTGGCGGCTGCAGCCAAGCCAACCTTAACTCCTGCAAGTTTGTTAAGTTCCAACTGCAGATTGATCAACCAACATATTCTTCCACCGACAGCGTAAGGTACGTGAAACGGTTGAGATCTTCTCCGGGCTTTCCATGCGCAAGCATTGGCCATGATAAGGAACCTCGAACCTGACCATAAATAAAATGCCGAAATCGCGCGGCAATGAAACAACATGGCCAGCAATCAATCCTGACGGTATACATGGTACAGCACATTCACCTATAACAAACATATTCACATACAAATTGCATGACATTGCAACATATGTGCATAGGTGCATGGGTACTTGAATAGCATGCATGCATACAATACATATCAATACATACATTGAAGAACTACATCATACATGTAGGAAAAATACGTGCTATAGTACACAAATTGATATAGTGTCTGCCCGTTCTGGCAAATGGCGACCAAACAAATTGATTACGAGTAGTTCGCATGGGTTGCTTTCCATCTTTCCAGATTTTGACAGCACTTAATCTCCACTTCAGCTGCTCTCCACAAAACTCTCGCAAAAATGTCCTTTGTTGCATCTTCACTTACTGGACTTACCGGAATCCACTGGGACTGTTGGGTCTAGGCCGGTGCCATCAGTTACTGCCCGGGTATCCTACGAAGACCGCGCGTCTGTTGTGGCGCTGCGGCCGCGGAGTGCACGGTTTCACCGACTCCGCGCAGCGACAGTCGAAGGGGTCGCTGCTTGACATCGCGGGATGTCTGTCATTCCGGATGCCCTACCGGCAATCCGAAATGGGAACTCACCGGCAATCCCAAGTTCTCACTATAACGAGTTGGGATGAGTTGGGGATAATTGGGGTACATCATTCCGATAGATTTGGACACCCCTATATGGGACAACCCCCCGGTGGAAACTCCTATGGACAGAGCTAGATAGCTACGAAGGACTCGGTGTCGCTGTTTAGTATCTCGCTCAACCTCTAAACAAACCTTCAGGAATTTCAAAAGCGCCTAACCAAATGTTTGTTGCAAAAATGAATCCAACATGATCCAACAAATGGTCACGCCGAAACGGAACAGAGTAGTGGCAATGACATATAATATAAATGATCTAAAATTAAACATGCTGATCATTTTTCTGGGATGCGCATCCAGCATTTTTCGTGACTTATATGGACCTATGCCCTGTAGGCTGAGCCGGTGCAGTTGTGGTCACCCCGAAAAATGTGTCTACTTCAGCCCTTCCCAAGCCTGAGGTCCCACGGTACCTGCGGAGAAGGGCGGGCATGCAGGTGCCGGTGATATGCAAACAGGTTTCACAAGAATGTGATCACATGGGTGCTTCCCAAAACAGGACCCCAAATCATCAGGGGTACCCCAAGTAGCATCCAATAGTAAGCATTTATAGTTATAACTCCATGATTTTGGGGGATTTCCCCATTTTGAAAAAGATTCGTATTGACCAAGTCACAAGCAAAAACTTCTGGCATATCAGCATATATCAGCCAATAAAACTTTGGGGATTTGGTCATTCAAAACTCCGTCCCAAATGTGGAGAATGACTTGATAAACCCTCATCACAGCTGTTGCTTTAGAAGTCTGGGAATTTCATAAGCTGCAAAGTCAAACACTTTTGGAGAAAAAATATTGCATTTCAACGCAAATCAAAGAACCCCAGAGCCATCTACAAATCCCAGGGGTTTGATGATGTTTGATGCTAACCGTGACTGGTACTGCTTCAGCTTTGAGTCCAACCGCGCCAAGGCACCAAATTCCACAGCCTCGTGCACTCGATGCGCTTCAGGGGAAGTGTCGCTGTACCTTTTCCCACCCAACTCCGCGCTGAAGTTGACAGCGATGTCTGAGAAACCTTGCTTGTACCTGGCAGGAACTTTCCAAGGAGCGGACTCCAAGAGTTGATTCCAGGTGATCCATAGATCTGTACCCTGCTATTTGGGACCAATCAACGGCTGAGCTGTTAAAATGGGGCGCTTGATTCATATGGATCTACCATTGCCAGCTTGCAAACATGCATGTGCTTTTTCGTAGCGACCTGCTGCGAATGGGTGCTATGCATTGCTATGCTAATTTGCGCTAGGTCAGATATGCAACGTTGAGATGTTAGTCATCTGGTGGCGGTGGTGGTCTTTGATAGATCCAAGCCACGCTATTCAAGGCTACTACCACCTCACATGGGCATGGGGGCGAGGCGTGGCAACAAGCAATGCAACGTACTTACCATGGGTAACTTTGAAAAAGAATGGAAACAAGTACTTCTTAAGTTCTTAAGAAACATTTTGAGACCCTGGGCGGCTTAAAATCATCCAAAATTAACTGTTTACCACTATCCCCACTCAAGTCACTGGAAAAAACATAGAGTGAGCTGCACTTCAAAAAACATGAAAGAATCGTTACAAACACTACCACACCAGAATGCCACGGAATCAAAATCAGAGTAATGCCCCAACAAATCCACACAGGCAGTCTAACCATACAAATCGACATGGGTAGAAGGCACTTCCGCTGATTAAACTTGATGTGGCGTCATGCATCTGCATGGCGAGGACGCACAGGGTATGGGTCTGTCATGGGATCATGACCTGCTTAAAGGCCCTTCTCCTGCGTCAGAGGTGCTCATCCCAGTCCATCCAGAAGACCCCATTGTCCTTGATGCCCACCTGCAGGCTCTGGAAAACTTGGGCATCCAACATGGTCACAGCTCGTCACGGCTCGTCACGGACGTGGATATGAGTGAGGACTTTGTGCCAAGGATTAGACCTGCAAAATAGCATGACTAGGCTGATCTTGGCACGGACAAATGATGGATATAGGAGTCATGATATGAGATAATATGAGTTGAGATGAATCAATATGAATCAGATATAATGATATAATCAATCAGATCTTCTATATCCTCCTGCATCAGGTCTTCCTGAGCCAGCGGTGACTCCCTTGACCCCGCCTTGTGGCCTGTAGCCTTCAATGCTTCCGGATAGGCATTCCAGCTCTCCCAGTCATCGTCGTGGAAGCGGCCAAACCACTCGTTGGTGCGGTGGGGATTACCTTGGCTGACACTGAACGGTTGTTCAACCAAAGTTCAGTTATTTGCATATTTTCATATCACTTACTATCAGTACTACAGAAAAAATACCTCAGTTCTGGAGTCTCTCATATTTTCATAGCCAGCATCAAGATTTTGCGGAAAATATCAGGTCCTTTCTGAAAGCAATATGCCATCTCCAGCTTGTAGAAGACAAATGTAGAAAACAGATTTTGATTGATCTGACCCTCTTTTGGCTTCCGGGTTCTTACTTAGGTAATCAATTCCCCATGTAAATCCATAGCTCTGCACGGCTTTCTGGAACCTGTCTCTCATCAACAGCCATCATTGACTACAGTATCAACCTTTTATTTCAGGGAAGCGGCATTTTCCACCATCATTATTAACTTGACCCAGTGACGCACATGAATCATCCTGAGCACTTGCTCCTTGCCATCGCGAGTGTAGGGCACGTCCAGCATGCGCAGCAGCGTGTAGGCCTTGGGTAGCTGGATCTGAATGGTAGGTCCAGCTGCTGAACTAAACCAACAGCGATCTGATCATCTTATTTGCAGCTGGATGGTCAGCTGGATCATCGTTGATCAAGACGTTTTTGGAGATCAAACAGCTAAGAGGATCAATTATACGACAGCAATCTATACCAACAGCAATCTATGCCAGCAATCTATACCAACAGCATTAAGCTGGATAAGCAAATCTTGATCTTTGTTGGTATAGCAGCTGGATCATCATTTACAGATTACAGCTGGGCTCAGCACTGCTTACCAAAAATCAAGAAACCACCATCACTCTATGATCAAGATGGCTGTTGATATAGGGTATTGCTTCTTCGATCAAGATGACTTTTCTTACTAAGGCATCTGGTAATTCACCAGCAATGGATCTCGCTGCCACGTGTAAAACAGTGAGTGTGAGAGTGTGTGACGACTCACTGTAGGTATATGGTGGAGTTGTGCCAATGATTGCCCGCATTTGCCCACAGTTTTTCAGATCTCTGTTGGATACGGCTGTGGGTACCGGGTACCCCGGCTGTTCACACCCCCTGAATGGTGGTTTTTCAAAAGAGGTGTACCACCCATTCATCCAGTTTGCTCGTCATTTAGGTCAAAAAACGAGCATTTTATGGGGTCCCCTAGGGCTTGAGAAACCACAAAATGACCTGATGAATTCACTGTTCCTATCCGCTAAGTAACCTAAACATCCTAAACATCCATATTGTCATATTGCGGGGTCCCTATATGTCCCTATCAGCCAGTCTAACTGTTGGGATTTTCACCTCGCTGTTGGTCGGAGCGGCGTGATTCGCCAGGATGCCCTTGTAGTTCTGACGAGTGTTGCAGGCCTGGGCGAATGATGGCAGCGGTGAAATCCTGTGGTCTCCCGGGGACGCGCCTCCCGCTCTGCAGACCGGTTCAAACCAGTTGTTTCGTGTTTGGATTTCAATGATTTAGTACACCATGGTGACAATTTGCCATAGGTTGTTCAAGCTTAACGCTTGAGGTAAGGTCAAATGAAGCAGTCAATTGGGTTTCTTCCCACCACCCGCGCAAGTCCAAGTAGCCAAGGCATGACCTGGCAGCTGTGTGGTTGCGTGGTTGGTTGGTTGGCTGCCATATATGCAGCCTGTGGGTGAACCGTTGGTCAAAGCAAGGGATTTCAGACCAAGTCTGCAGCACCAGCTAGGGTAATCAAATGCAATCCTTCAAAAAGGTGACGGGAGGATTAAACATGAATAAAATAATATAGTACTATCACATAAAATAAGTTCAAATCAAATGAACAGCTCAAGCAAAAATCAAGAACTGAATTTCGATATCAGGTTGGTAATTGATCTCCAGGAGTTTGATAGGTTGAGGCAGCAGCAAGTCCCACCGACGGGTTGTGCATGATTTGAAAGCCATGACATAATCATTTGTGGTTGGCAGTTCCAAACCAACCAACTGTCAAATCACGAGGCCATGCCCATGGTGGGGATGGAAGCATCAAAAATACGCAAATGCCACCAACTGAATACTGGGCTATAGATCGGCGATGTAATGATAAACCACTCTGGCAAAAATAGATAGAAATAGCTGATTTACTATAAGATAGCTGATTGATCATGGATCACTATCATTACAAGGAGCTCATTGATCATTGTAGTATATAGATGAACGAAAAATAACTGACTTACCTCATATGGCTGGCTAATTCTTCTACGGACCTCCTAAAATTTCCAAGCATAATTCCACCGTGCACATCTTTCCTCGACCGCCAGTGATCACGACGATGCATCCGAATTATAATAGGTACGTTTCATATCACAGCAAATCAGAGCTCCGAATCAATGCACAGCATGATTCAATGGATAATCACCAGCTCTTTCGTGATTATATATACTGGCTCAGGTGTGCTAGCACGGTTCCCCCACTGTAATGGGACATGAAGCAAAAGAATGGCACCCCCACAACCAATTGCTTCCTACAACGAAATGGTCATTCTTGGTGGGGCCCGTTGGTTACCCTATGGCTTGGCACCGCAACCACCAGCCCTGGCCGCTCGGAAGAACGCCGCCTAAACTGTTCCACTCCTTCAGCTTGTCCCAGACCCACTCATCGCTCAATTCCACTTCCCCGTCGCTGAAGACTGAGGCATCCTACAGGAGTGCCACGGGTGGTTGGTTCGCGGGCCATTCCGTAGCTAACACTAAAAACAGGTATCATTCAATGATATTGGACATGGTTGGACACGTTGAACACATCCAACGACATTCGGGAAACTTAAAACCAACCAACCATGCACACCTTAATTGTATCAGTATTCCCCGCGAACTCCATCGTCAAACTGCTGTCCCTTGAAAAACCAGCATGTGGTCTTCAAATCATTTTCATGAAGTACACAAAGAAGCCTACTATGATCAAGTCGTGTATCACCACATGTCACCATAGGTGTTTCCTCTAGAGTCTGGGGGTACCTCCAACCGTTCTTTGGCTGGTGGTTGAGCCACCCCTCTGAAAAATATATGCTTGTCAACCAACAGCAACCAACCATTTGTTTCCTCTAGAGTCTAGAGTCTGTGGACGCCACCACTTGGGGCACAGCCCGGCTCCTGGGTGAAGTATCCCCAGCCAGCGTCGTAGCTCTCAGTGCGCATGGCCACGGTCGCGTGCCGCGCTGATACCTCGTCCTTCCCACATCGGAATGCGTAGGGCGCATGGGTGCCTGTGACCGGGCGAGAAATGCCAAAATGCGAAGCAGTGGAATAGATTGCGAGGATGGACAATCGAAACAATGCAAAGGCTCTTTGAATGTTGTTGTAGGGATGGTTTTTTCTTCCTACTGCAAACCACCCTAGTTCCTAAACATGAACTTGTAGGGATGGTTTTTCTCTTCTTACTGCAAACCACCCGCCTAGTTCCTAAACATGAATGAACTTCTGGATTGTCGTGTTGCAACAGGTCTTTGCTGGATCTGAATGTCCGTGAAGGGACCTCCCTTTCCACAACGATGTGCCCAGAAGGCGTGATCCAACTTGATACCTGGGTAGAGCTGGGTATCCGAACATCCACGGTCACGGTAGCAGAAACCCTGATCTTAGCCCAAGCCAATGCCTCCGACATCAGGGCTCACGCTAATGCCTGGGGTGCTGTGACTCTGGGTCTTTTTATGAGACCCGGCTGCTGCCTGTCCGGACATGTTCGGACGCTGTGGAAAGAAATAAAGGGAGTTAGTTTTGGTTTTGGTGCTTGGGCATCATCAAGAAAGTTATGTGATGGTAGATCCGTATGAGAAGTACGAGTAACTACTCACTAGATGTAACTAGCAATATCTTATTTTATGCTATTGTGGTCTATCCCTCTTTCCATCATCCAAATGGTGGGCGTCAACATTCTTCAACCTGTGTTGACATTGGGGGTTACAGTACTGGATTGATCTCCATCATTATGGGTCTCGCAGTGCTTGGGTTGCGGGAAGATTGTGAGATACCCTGAAGTTGTCGTGATGTAAGCAAATGAGGAAAAACTTTCTATCAACTTTCATCTCGAGTCTGGGAGGAAATGCACGCGCATTCAATTCTTTTGTCGCTCTGCCAACCGAAAAACATATCTAAATAGCAGAGTGCGAGATTCGCAAGATGCACGGTGATTGGGTGGGCCTGTTGGAGCGCAGTCTCTGAAATTGTTCGAACAGAGCAAACGGCATGCATGGGTATGTGACATGGCAATGTCAAATCTCCAGCATTTTCATTGAACATGCATGCTAATCTCACGCTTGCGATCGCCATTCAATTTAGATATATAAATCAAATTATTGCTTCATCTTGCCGTCAGCAGTCAGTAATCAAACCTGATCAGCAACATTCAAGTCAATAGATTCATCTTCTATCGAAAGGTCGAAACTGCCAGAAGGATACTCGTTGCAGGCTTGCCAAATCTTATCCATGGCAGTAGCAAGTCTTCCAAACAAATGGCCCGGCTGAACCCCAATTTTCGCCAACACTCCAGACATCTCTTCCACAGATAATTCTTTGACTTCAACGAGACGGCCAGAATCTCGGTCAACCACACCAAAACACAAGGTTTTGGTACCAGAAAGCATCATTTGGAGACAAGCATCAATCATTTGGTCATTTTCGAACTCTCGAAAGAAATCTGGGGAAAAGGTTTTCAGTTCCACTGGTGCGCCATCTTTCATTGCATCTATCTCTTGATAAACCGCTGTCTGTATCTTGCCCAGGGGGAACTTCACGACCTCGTGATAGTATGCATCAGGTTTGTCATCGCAAGGTGCAGCAAGCCGCTCAAAGGCGCGACCATAATTTTTAAAGTGATCCCACCACCTAGAAACTGTTGGACAAGACAGCACTAGGCAATCAAGTCCAAGATCCTTATTTTTGTGCAGGTGACCCACTATTGTGTTTTTGTGCTCATTGTTTTTCCCCCCTTTGTTTCTTGTTTCTGCCCTTTCGAATCTTCCATCTTTGCTCATCGCCATATTTGCGGAACCGACGCTTCCACGGAAGTGCACCAGGGGCAAACTCGGGATCACAAGCAATCCAGCGGAGAAACTGCCACAGGATCCAACGAGGACAAAGAAGCTGCACCGAATCAAGCGGTACGGAAGGGCTGCGCAAGGCCAAGCGCGTTTCCACTTTTTTCAAAAAGGTCTCCTGTGAGGCGTTTCTGCCTAACTCTTTGCGTAGCATATTTCCCACCAACGGACGCTGGTATTGGGGAGGGCCGCCAAGCTCAACAACTCCATCGTCCACGCAGGTTTGCACCAGGGAGTCATACTGCTGCACTGTGAATGGAGGCGAAGCATGTAGGTCTTGGTGCTGCAACTTCAATATCTGTTTCCCCGCCTGGCAGGAACTTTTCTTGCTCCGGCCTTTGAAGTCATCTTCATGCCAAAAGCCAACGAAGTCTATGATCCCAACAGTTGCTACGGCAACGCACATCCACCTCAGCTTAGTCAAGTTCGGAGGCATCAACTCTGCGTGTTAGTCAGAAAAAGGAAAGTATACAACTCAAACTGAGAAGTTGAACCGCTTGAGCCGAGAATATCATTGTGGAAGAGCTCTGCGGATGGAGGAGTGATGCCATTGCTGCGGGATGGAGGCTGCTTCAGCACGTGTGACACGAGCTTGCAAGTATGTGAAGTTACGTGCCCTCCACCCCTGTGTTTTGCAAGGCGCAATTAGCAGGCTGAGAAAACATTTAAGCAGTCCAGGGGATGCAAATTCAATTGCGCGCTGAATCCTGCATATGAGGTGGCGGCATGGGTTGTCCATAGAAAAAATGCCCAAGTTGAAACATGGGTGGACAACAGGCATCAATTATTCAAGTATCACTTGCCAAGACTATACAACCGATACCCTTGGTTTGTTCACTTGAGAAGCTTCAAGACCCATTGCCTGCTAAATCAAATTCCAACATCGGATGGCCGATTGGATGCTGTTGGGCAAGCTCTCCCGATGAACATGCCGGGCACAAGCCTTCCTTGTCAGGCGCAAGCTAGATCATGATAGCGGCCTCTTGAGATGTCTTGACTATCCCTTTGTGCTTGGCCACATGTATATTGTATCAGGTGGCATTCTTGTTGGACCCAGGCGAAGTCAGGACCCTCGAATGTCTTCAAACTTGGCTAAAGAATACCATGTGGTACCATATTTGGCCGGCTGGACACGGCTCTGCAAGGGGCAATATGATGCAATATGGCCAACCAAACGGCCTCGACACAAGAACCTACATACGCAGTTCATGATGTTGATTCCAAAAACACCAGTTCTGATCATGGCCTCCCGATTTCTCCCAAGAAAGCTTGGTAGATGGTATTGGCTTTGGGGCTTTCTTTGGCTTTCAACCCAAGTCAAGTATTGACTATTAACCAACCGTAACCAATACATCAATACCTTGAGTAAGGTATTAATACCAAGCTTGGTAGATGGTATTGACCAACCGTATTCGATCGTAACCATCCGTAACCAACCTTGGCTCCTCACCGTCTCTGCGCCAAGGTGCAAAGCGATGGCTTGCCCGTCAACATCTCCATGGCCACTGACTCCCAACCACCATCGATGCCTCGACCAAGGTTTCACACAGGACTGGCATGGACCGGCCACCCAGCCCGGCAGCCGCAATGGGTGTGTCCACAAGCGGGCTTTAAATCCAGGACCTGTTCAGAAAATGCAAATTCTTGGATGATAACTGGGAGTACCACCGTGGAAAGCCCTATGTTCGCAACCATTGTCTGATTGGGATTTGATGATGGGTTGCACTTGCACTTGTTGTATAAGAAACCCCACGTCGGCATGGCTCTCACCAAAAACCCACTTAACCATTTGTGAAATTAGCAATCAAAGTAACCTTTTCAAACAAAGGCCGTCCTGGCAAGATCTTTCCATCTTGCACCTCTTTGTCTCCCGCCAAAAAGGCAACAAAAATCAGGGTGATCCAACAATATGTCCTGGAATCCTTCAGTTTCGAGTTCTGATTTAGGACCTCGATCAGTCCTGGGTCTGACTCCAACTTGGGGCAATACGAATCAAGCATTTGGTCGCCTGTTGTAGCATAACGTCGGCCGTGCTAATTTGGTAAGTATCTTATTCATCGTTTCATGAGTTTTGTCTGCGTGCCAATACCATCTGGGTCAGCACTGCGAACTTCACCAACTATCAATCATTCTCTCTCTCTCTCTCTCTCTCCATCGCCTTCAGATGAATCATTATTGACCATTATTTAACATAGATTGAACCATTACCAACCACCATTATTGCTTCTCTAGGTCAGCAGTTGCCCAATGAATTTGTCAGGCTGCGATGGTAAGACTTCACGAACTTCGCCACTGCCTTTTCGAGCAAACATGGCCAAAACTCGTTCTCTTTGGTGGGTTTCGCCTGGCGGATCATTGACTTCAACCGAGGGGCGTGAAGTCAAGCCGAAAGCCGGCCGAGAAAAGGCATGGCTTTCATGTAAACCACTGAGGTGCAAATATGACCAAATTTTGGCCCAGCAGGTATCGAGACCTATTTTGCCTCCAGTATTATCTAAACAATCTATGTCTTTCAACGGACTTGATCTTCACTTGAAAACGACGGTCAGTACCACACTCACCTGCTCACGCCAACCCTGCAATGCAATGATGGGCTTTTCACACTGATAGGATGATGTAAGATCCTGACAAAGCAAAGGTTGCCATGCTTTCCTGGGATGCGGCTGCATATCAGCGAGCAAATGCCCATTGGGAATGAAGCTGCAGACTTGGGAGTGCCTGGGTCCCTTCGAACAAAAAGCGACTAGGGTTCTTGGAGATTTTGGAATAGAATAATCACTGCGCGTTTGATGCAACAGCAGCAACAGCGGCAGGTGGAGGCCCTCAGAAGGGTGGATGCAAGTAGGATGAAAACTATCTTGATTCGACAACTTAGCTGTTCAACCGCAAGAATCTAAGATGTCTACGTTCATGGCTCTAGGACAAATGAAGGCACTTATCGAATTCTATGGTACAGGACAGTGATGTAAAAACTTATGGAGCAGTCAGAAAATCAGCCGCTGGTGTATGTAGAGGTAGGGCAGAAAATCACTGTGCATAATATGCCACTCAAACCCCTGCTGAAATGAGGTGGGATGAAGCGGCAACGCTCAGTGCATACCCTCCGATTAAAAAAATAGGAACATGCGCAAATCTAATCCACACAAACTGGTGCGCCAGCCATTGCGTATACCTATGCAGTCTGAAAATCCACATTTAAGAACTAGTGTTGTCATATGGGGCCATCTCCGTGTAGATTTCAGCTTTGAGGTCCAGCATTCTAGTGGCCTGGATCTTCGCTGCGGCACTCTTCCTGGCCGAGCATCCTGGTTTCTTCCAGTATGGGAGTCTGTCATCAATGGTGACGATTTTCCACTCCTCGGAAAAAATGCGATGGCATCACCTGAACTTGGTGACGTAGAGCTGCCTAGGCCTAGTTGAAGACAGGTATACCATCCTGGTAACCTTTTCCCTGGTGACCAATTTCCACTCCTGGGATACTTTTCTGATGACATCAACCGAATGTGATGGCATAGGGTAAACTACCGCAAAATAGCTGCCATTCTGTCCAAAACTGGGAGTCAGAAATCAACCAAAAGAATCTTAAGGAAACTGATGTACATCAGGGATCGCTGTTGGCTGGCCTGCGATCTTTTTTTGGATTCCCTGGTGGTAGATGGACGCACCCACATCTCAGCCTTCAAAACATGCTGTTTTGAGTTCTGTTTTGTCACGCGCTATTGGAGATTTGCCTGTGAAATCTTTGCCCCTTTGCCATGCATGGTCAGGTTCACAGTGAAGCTCCGGATGCGTGGTAACCGAAATAGCCCACGACATACATCATCAACCAGCTTTTTTATTGGAGACTTCCGTTTCCCTGGTTGATGGTTTCAACCCCTATGAAGAGTTTGGTCAACCAACAATTTGCTAATGGTTACTCCGGAGAATAAAGAATGTTCAAAGCTACTCATCATGCAGTTCTCGATGGCCAACACCCACACGCATGTTGCATTCGCCCAGCTGCTTCAGCTTGTGGGTCGTAGAGCCGGACATCATATCCTTGGGGCTGCAGCTGGGGCAAGTTCTGACTTGAAAGCGCTGGTGATATGGGCCTTTCTCAAAATAGGGGTACCCTTTGCTAAACTAACATGGCAATGGAAAATCACTAATTTCTATAAGAAACCCTCGGAAACTAGCTACAAATCGTGGATTTTCCATTGCCAGCTTAATTTACCGGAGTGTGCCACAAATCATCCAATAGTAATCATTATTGCTGATAAGCCGAGCCAACCATATTTTGGGATCCCCCATTTCCGGAAACCACCAAATGCCAAAATTGCGAAACCAAGCGTCAACTGTCTGCAGGTCCCAGCAAAGAATGTACAAACAAAACCAAGCAGGATTGCTGCGATGTCCCCGGGCCAAAAATACCTGAATACTTAAGAATCCCTTGCGGCAAACCGCTGATTGAGTTGACACGTTCACAATTGGAAAAGAAACCCTTTTCCAAGATTTCCTCACGGCCCTCTTCCACAACTGATGTTGCAAACTCTCATTTCAACATGAAACTTGATGAACTCCACCAACACTATCCAAAAATTACACTGGCAACATATCATCCGTGACTTTTAGTCCCATCATTTTGGGGCCCTGCGTTTCTTCCAGGTCATTTTAAAAAAACGAAAGCCAACTACGTAACCAGGCATCGCATGGGTAACGTAAGTTTTCTTAAATGCCTTGCCAGGTGGTACGGCTCTCAACTTTTTCAAGCAGCCCTAGCCCTAGCCACCCCAGCAATGGACTGGTTGACATGTCCATTGCTATCCACATGTCCCCAGCCTTTCCAAGGCCTCAGCACCGAGCGTCGTCCATCCGCCGACAGCTCCTTCTGCTTGAAGAGTGCTCGCACGCGATCGGGGTATTCGGCCAGGGCACTGAAGGAAGACACCATCCAGCCTAAGGAGCGATCACCCGAGGCGTACTGAAGGCCTGGAACATCCAAGGACCATGCGCTTAGCACATGTTAGTTCACTCAGCTGCATCCAGTTGTGGTGGTAAGTAACCATCTATGTAACCATCACCAAGCAAAGAAGCCCAGATCCGGCCTTGGGCTTGTACCATGGCGGTGCTCCACAAATCACCTGAGCTGCCTCCAGCAATCTACGAGGCCAAGCGACAATCTCCAAGGTATCCCTGCTGAATATCTCTGGGAGAAACATGCCTTGGTGACACATGATGACACCTGCCATCACTTGCCCCACGCAAACGCATGGTGTCCCGGATTCTGCATTTTTCTAGGCCACAAGTTGAACAATTCAGGTGTTCCAGCTCTCAAACTGCAAGTGCTATCAGCCTAGCTAAAAACGGCTAAAAACTAAGCCTAAGCACCATTAATGTTTGGTTACTTAATGTTACTTATATGGGTACTTATTTGTTTGGTTATTTGGTTACTTACTGCCTTGGGTGTTGATATCAAACCACAACTGGTTTGATCTCCCCGACCAAGGCAGGTTGACCAAGTTGCTTGAAGAGACAGGGCTCCCCCTCGGTGGCAAAGAGCTTGTACTCCAAGGCCTCCTTACCAATCACCTGCGCCACCACGGATTCCCTTGAGGGAACCACTTAGCATTTTCGGGGCCGGGGCTTCCAAAGGGTCACCTCCAATGGATGAAGATCCTCCAACCGTACCTTCAACCAGTCAGAAAATGCATTGAAGAAACACTGACACTCGCAACGAACATGTAAATTAGTTTATACTGGTTGATTAATGGCTGATTAATGGTTCATCAATGGTTCATCAATGGCTGATTAATGGCTGATGACTGGGTGTTGAGACCTGCAGCCAGGCCCATGATGCTGTAAGCAATCGTGTGCCATCGAAGAACCACCATACACGCAGTCGCATGTACACATGCAATCTTCTAAGGTTGTTGAGTGGCAAACTATGAATCAACTGCCAGCACATGCTTCTGAAAACCGATCGTAAAGTGGCAACTGTCAAAATTATCAATAATCACGATATCCTTAAAAATCTTAAACAGCCTAAATGATTAAAACACCAAAAAATTTAGATCGACATATATGATATCTAAACTGATTCAAATGGAAACTCAGAACCCAAATCTGAGCCATTTCCCTCACCAGCCGACCCCTGCCACACCTGGCGTGGCCGAGCCCAGCCAGGCACCACGTACTTCATCATCTCCTTGAAGGCATGGGGCAACGTCACTAGGGAGATCTCCGAGGCGCTTTCCATGGGTTTCCAGGCCCAAGATCTCTGATTTCCGTTGATTTCATTTGAGTTCCCTACAACTAAGGGGTCCCACGACACACTTTTTTTGATCCAATGGATGTCGCCTATAACTAGGGGGTTCCCATAACTATGGTGACTAGCTTGCAATGACCAAGTGCCACGACATATTTTTGTCCATCAGCAAGTGCAGCAGTGAATAAACAGAAAAGTCAGCCAGCGAGCAATCAAGCGAGGAGCCAACTAAGAAATCTGAATAGCAACCTGGGCTAAGCAACCACGTAGAGCCAAACGAGGCGAAGTCAACCAATTTTTTCTTCATAATTCGTTGAGCGGTGTTGGCTGGGCCGTTTGTGCTACAATGCCCAGAAGTTCTAAGAACCACTTCTCCTGCACATTCCTCTCAGTTCCTGGGCTGAAACCGCTTGTCTGTTGGCGGCTTCCTCTTGGGATCGGCCCTGCGCTCCTTGAGATAACTGGCCAAAGGGTTGGCGCTATCACCTGGAAGGTGCAAGGTCTACCACCGCAACTGAGAACATTCACCAGGGTTAGTGCTGGGGTTCCAGCTACCTAATGGGTTTTATATATCCATTTATTGAAAGGCCTTTCTCAAGCCAGTTTGGGGACCCCAAGAGGTATAGTTGGTTGACTACTGGAATTCTTATTGCTATGAATGGTTCATAAACTGGATCATTGGGAGCTACCCCTATTTTGAGAAACACCCGTTTATGGGCATGGCTATTGTCCCAAATGCGCACTAGCTGCACATCCAAGGATGAACTAGCAAAAGGGGAATGACCAACACATATTAACACAAGCAACCAACATCTATAGGTTCAATGATCAATGAATACTTCTTTGATCTTCCTTGGCAGTCTTGGCTACCTCTCTTGACCGAATGTCATGACATTGCATGAAGTCCTTTTGATGTTTTGGTTGTACGCTGCGTCCGGAGTCTTCCCTGACAAAACATGTCATGGAGGGGAAGCGGATAACCATCAAACCAGCTCCAAAATCAGCATCCTAACTGGAACGGCCAAAACATGCTGCCCAACCCCTTCTCTTTGGGATCCTTTCATCACCCTTGCCCAACGACTTGCATCACCGCCCAACTCGGAAGGTTGGCACCTGTGACACCACCAATGCTGTTGTTGACCGCGGGGAAGTCCGCATCTTCGAAGAGTCCCTTCTTGGCCTTCGCAGTCTTCTTAGAGCCTTTGAAGTCCTGTTCCTGAGAGCCCCAGCTGGGTTGCTTGGTCAATGGCACAATTGGTCGCCGCAGCACCCTTCGACCCGTCCTCCAATGTAGGCAGCAAAGGCGGTGGTCGAATGAACGCCCGCTTCTTGTCCTCGGTCAATGGGGTAAGTGCACCAACTGATCAACTGGTGATGTTTGTTGAAGCCACCTCGTCCAATGAAATTTAGAAAGTATATTCGCATATCAGAAAAAATATGTTTTCATTTTCACTGTTTTTCAAAGTATTTGAGGTAGCAGGAAGTCTCCGTCAACCATTGAAGGGAGGCGTAGGGCAGCTGATTTTGGGATGCCTACATCCTCATGTCTATGCAAACTGATGAACAGTGTGAAAGGCATTGGGGCAATTTTTGGAAATCGAGGGAAAGGGATACCGAATGACTATAAGTATGCATGTATCAGATGTACTGGATGCTTCGCCAAAGTTGGTGACTCCAAAATCCGGCCAAGAATGCTATCTTTGATCCTGTACTGCCAAGGGCATTCCCATAAGACAAGGGACACATCAATGGCCTACATGTCTCAACTTCTGTTCACTCGATGTTGTGGGGTAGTCCCAGGTGAAAGACTTGACGAAAAAACATCGAAAGAGAAACACAATTCCAGGTGAAAATTGCCAAGGAATTAATTCTAAACATCTTGGGATCGTTGATGATCGTTTCCCCTCAGCAGTCACAGGACCATGCGATTGACTTTCGGCGCCGGCTCGGGGGCAATCTCGGGCTTGAAGACAACCTGCAGTCGTCTCCAGGATGAGTTGTCCACGACCCGACATCGGGCGCCACAAATTGGTAGCCTCAAGGGGACATAGCCACACTTAGTGATAGTTGCTTGCTATTGGACCTTGGACCGTTTCTTTCTTTGAGAATGTTTGGGATGTTTCATGTTTTTTCTTTTTCAATGCCATCCTCCGGCAAGTACAAATATATTGATCATTGGATATAATTCACTTTTCGGAAATGATATGGGGGCCGCCCTGCTTGTTGTTTGCTAAAGCGGAGTCTTTCTGCTGGATTTCAGCGATTGGAAACACCCTGCCCCATTACTTTGTCCTTGGTTGCTGCCCCTTCTATTCTACACCGATGAGTTCTGAGAACATCCTACTTGGTAGGTTCATAAGCCCCCCAAAAAAAAACAGCCGACCAAGAAACCAAACCAAGCCACACCTACACAGAACCCACAGAACCCACACAACCCACATGACCCACACAACCCACCCAATCCAACCAGATCCAACTCATCCTTCAACCACAGCTGATCGTTGCCAAGGCCTTCCCAGCCTTCCCAGCCTTCCCAGCTCGCCGCCTGGATCTCGCTGGGTTTGTTGACCGCAGCCTCTTCAGTTGGCTTGCAGTTGCCTTGGCGCCGAAGAGAAACACCGGGAAATGTGTACAGAAACGTCAATCAAATGCCATTCAATTGAGGAGGGTAAGCTGAGATTGAGCGATTTCATGGATAAGCGTGTACAAATCTTAAACACACTCACATACGTTTAGCAAAAACATGTACAAATACATCATGCAAATGGACGCACAAGTATATCACGACCACGCCTAACTTCGATATCATATGGTCTTTTCTAAGTCTTTACGCAACAAACCCTTCACCTTTACATTATATATATATATATATATACATACCTTTATAACCCCTTAACTTTTACCTAATATATATATAAATATATATAAATATACACATACCTTTATAAACCCTTGACCTTTATAATACCTCATATATACATACCTTTGAGACATGCCACGGCTGGTTGGCAAGTGGCTTGATGGTCCGTCTCTTTCCACTTTTTTACGCATACAGCGGTTCCAACAGGGCCAAGCTCTGCCAAAGACTTAGGTCTATGGGCATGTGGTTTTCTGACTTGAACATTACTCCTTTCTGACTTTCACTTGCGAGTAAAGGTCAGAAGAATATAATGATTAGGATAACATGATGGTTAGTACAAATCAACAATATAAAGGTCAGGTTTCCCAGGGTTAAGGTTAAGATTCTGGCATGTAAGGGTTAGAAGCAGGTCTCGCAAGTATATGCGCTAAGCATCCGTAGAAAGCCGTGTGCGTCGCCAGGCCGCTTTTAGGTTGGCAAGCTAAAGGCTTGTACACTGCTGGATAGGTGCAGTAAATAAATAGGTAAACACATAAGTAAATTAAAAAACAAATGAAACAAAATGAATAAAAAAGAAAATAAATACATAAATAAATAAATAAAATAAATAAAATAAATAAATAAATATTTATAAATATAAAAGATATAAAAAAAAACATATATCGTATGATAATCATGTATGATATGTGTGTTTTGAACATCAGCTCAACCAAATTCTGTCCCATTCAAACTGCATCGAATTATTGACCCAGAACCTAGGAGCGATTTACATCACCATCCATGTCACCAAAAGATCGTCCTGGGTCCAGGGTGGCAACCTCCCATCACAGCCAGAGTGCTGTGAACTCCCTGAAACCGATAAGAAAATAAAACGTTTTGATAGTTAATCCAATTGATAGTCCAACTATGGATCAGGCCCGGAACCAAAAATTGAATTACAGCCCGTTAAGGTCCGACCATGTCCAATCCAATCCATTTGATCCTACGGGTGAGGCACCCAGGCACATCCAGGCACCACCAGCACTTCAAATCCCATCAGGCCATGTGACAATTCCCCATGATCAAACGCTTCTGCACGACACCAAGGGGTACAAAAAAGGGCTATGCTTGAGCCGGGGCTGACAGCAAGAACCAGTCCACAGCTGCCATGCCGAACTGATCTTAACAAGAATTGGATCTGTTGAGCTCCGCATAGGCTCTCTACAAAGCACCAAGAAAACATGCAAATGCACGGGCAGTGTACTAGTGAGCAGCTGACAGCCAGAACATCCCAGAAGCACATGGCTCAATTCGTGTATCTGGAACTGTGGTAGCGGCATATCTTCAACCAAGACCACCCCGGCCATGACAAATGACAACAACATCAATGAAATGAACAGAAACCGACGGCACACCCTGCACAGCGCAGTCGCAGCACAACCATTGCGTCAACTCTTGGCAGGGAAAGCGCTTTGGGCGCATGCAGGAATCATATCAGTAGTGGTTGGTCATCATAGAGAATGTTTAAACATCATAATGAGCCACACCTAATCACTGTTAATAACAGTTTAACACCACTATCACCCATCACTAAGCATTCTTTAGATCGTGGTTGACATCAATGGTGATGGTGATTCCCACTCGGAGCAACCGTCTCTGATCACAGCCTGATCCCTGGGAGCAGCTTTGTATCTGCAACTGGGCTGACGATTGTTGTCTGAAAAAATCAAACCACTCTTGAGCCACCATAGAAATGTAATTATGCAGGTATTAATCCAATAGTGAATTTACTTTTCTATTGGTACCTACATAATCACCATAGAAATTGATAAGTATAGCCACCATTGTGCGTAATCCATTTTCAATAATCACCGTAGAAATGTAGCAAATACCTGCATATAAGTGACAAAAAATGAGCAATGGTTTATACACCATATACGGAATTTATCAGAAACGCAAAAATGAATACACATATGGTGCATATATTCCTATTTATGGTATACTTATTCATTTCTATTGACTTCCTTTGATTTATGTGGACATTCAATGACGCTTACATAATATGTACACTTGAAACTATATATATATATATATTTGTGTATATACATATTCAAAGAAAAATGAAAAAATATACACATATAAAAAAAATAATTTCAATAAATTGAAATGTAAATATAAATAAATATAAGCAAAAATATATTAATACATATTGGAATAAAAAAATATATATACAAATAACAATTGAAATATATTGAAATAAATATTAAAAAAAAACAAATAAATATGTAAATAAATATTTACATCTATAAATTTAGATATTTATATGAATATCGATATAAAAATAAAAAAAATAAATATATATATATATATATATATATGTGACTATAAGCTCCATCATCCCACCTTGTTACACCATCGCTGATTCACCAGCGCTGGATCCCGACAGCCGCCTCCATCCGAAGTGCTTCCAACCTGGCCTCGTTGGGTCAAACTGTCTGGGGCGGGCTTCAATTGGCGCTGTTTGGCCCTAAACGCGATGGAAACCGGTGTTCTGAAAGCCTTCATTATGAATATGGCACATCTTCCTTTGCTGAAAAAGTGGAGCAAGTAGCCAAAGGTGCTGCGATTGAATCCACTGATTTCACATGGCATGCGACCAACAAAATTCAACGCCAAATGTGCCTTCTGAAGCTGCCCAGCGGTCCATAATCAACGCGGCAAGTCTCCCAAACTTGGCGTCGTTGTAAACAAAAATTGCTCAAACCCACAACGTCAAGTCAGAATCTGACAAAGAACGGCTTGAGTCACAAGAACTGGTTGAACCACCTCATGAAGTCAAGGCACTCAAGAGAATTTGGTGCATTTTGGTGGCTCGTGGAAATCATGATTGCTACTACCATGACGGCAACCCGGATTCCTACCCTGCCCCTGTTCATTTCCGAACTCTTGCGCATGCCCGACAAAAACTCGTCACTACAAGGGATTTCCGATGACTAAGGCTTAAATTGAAAAGTCTACCATGAACAGGGCCACAATTCATCATACACGTGTTGGAGTTCTGGGCTGCTGCCGCATGCGATTCATCAACGCCTCATAGCCACTACCGGAACGGGGACGGCCCTGACCTGGCGTGGGGATTCCCCGGTCGGGCGCCTGCAGGGCCTCTCGAAGCTTGACGACTTTGGAAGGCATTTGGCTACCGCCAATTCGCGGCGACTGGCGCGCGTAGCGGCACGGGGAATCGCGCATCTGGGACTCGGAGGGTGGGTCTGCTCCCCTCAGATCTGGATGATTTCTGGTGAGCGAACTCAAGGATATGCATATTTGAAATACCACCTATAATTCACCAATGCAAATATAGGTAACTAACAGTTATCAACAAGAAGTTTGGTAGCACATTGCAACGAAAGAAGTAAGAACAGCAAAGCTACCTTTTCCCGACGGGGCATGATAATGAAGTCTCGAGGCCAAAGCTACAACATGTGAAATGGAGCTATGTGCCATGCAGGTACCAAAGCAGTCGGGTGTTGACATGGATGTTCCCCTTGTGGATATGTAGGTGAGGATGCACGGTGTGTCTGTACGTGTTGTGCGCTCAACCCACCTCGGCAACGTTCCCAAATTGATGTTCGCGAATCGGATGCTTGAAGGTGAAATGACCTTTCATGGCATTAAGAATTTCTGTCCTAAGAACACTGCCTTTAGTCATACAGTCAGCAAGCATGTCCCGTGTGTCGCACCAGATGCAACAGTTGGGAGCACATTTTGTGATATCGCGAAGCCAAGCAATATGAGGGAACAATGACTTTTCTGTTGGTAATTTCAATGATGTTCCGGTCCATGCTTGGTAGAGGTTCATGGCATCAACAATGAGGGCTATCTTAAATTCAGTGGTACAGCCTTCTCTGAATGATCGAAGCTCCTGCGGGGACATAGGACCGTGCGTGATTTCTATCAATGAAACAACCAAAGGGATTAAGGTGTCGGCTGTTCCAACCGCTGCCAAAGTCTCTGAACTAAAAGTACTCCTGGTAACCAGCTTCAAGCTCTGACTCGTGGCATCGATCAGATGACAACACTCCTTGCCATTCGCTGTTCCACATCTGAGAAACACTGAGCCGCGAACACCGTAACCTTTAGATTCCGATTCTTTACAAAAGGATGCATCTGAAAAGGCGATGATTTTACGGGCACATGTCATTACGGGGTATATAACCACTGCCTTCTGTCGCTGCAGGACTTTAAGCAATGAGTTCAACTTTCGGATATGTTGGTATTGTGGTTTATGTGTCTGGCGCTGAAGGGCAATGATGTAGATGGCTATCCAATGTTGCGTCAACAGGGTGTACGCAACGGCTCCAAGCAACGACCAGAACAGTCTCATGACGGCGTCAGTGCATGCTTCATCCATTGGCTTGCCGGTGATGTCAGGATGTTGAATGGGCTTTAATGCACTTATATATTCTGATTGGTCTAGGGTTATGGTTCCATCAGGGCTACGCGTGTGTCGAATTCCTACACAAGTGAAGTTATTATTATTGCGATCACTTTTGCCGAAAGTCCGCTCCAAGGCCTGCAGTAGTTTGCATACTTCATCTTCTTCACCTGCGACTTTTAGATCGTCCACATGCTTTACCAGGATGAGAACCAATTTGCCATTCTTGTGTTTGACTTCACATTCTGGATCTGCAGAAAGAGGTTTTAACCCTACTTCAGCACTGCGGGTCACTCCTGACAATTTCATACTAAATGCTCTGGGAGCATCCTTACATCCGGTGCCCGGCTTTAGGCATTTGAGAACATGATATCTTTCGTCGTAATCTTCATATCCAGGGATGCGACGAAGAATTTGAGCAGAACCAGGGGGAAGAGTGAAATGGACCACCCGTTCTTCTTGGCCTGTGGCTTCTGCGAGCTCATCGTAAGTTACGCCTTGTAAGAATGCTTTATTTATGTCTAAGGACAGGAATGACCATTGTGGATTACACGCGGTCTCTGAAAGTAGGAGGCGTTGAGATATCTTTGATCCAGTTCCAGCATACGTATCCAGTGAGTCGGCACACCATTCTTTGAACCCACGGAGTGCCATACGCATGCGAATGATTCGGCTTTCGTAAGGCTTTGTGGCATCTTTCACTTTCCATTTAGCAACAAACCTGGAGTCGATGATATTCCAAGCACCTTTACGTGGGACCATCTTGAAACAATTGTAGTTGTTCCAAATTTTAAGTTCTTCAAGAATAGCCGCTTCCACCTGCGGCTTGTGCTTGAGCATTTCTTCTTTGGTCAACAAGTCTGAAGCACGTTTGATCACTTCTACCTTACTTACGGAATTGTAAATCTTGATTGCGTACATCTCGTCTGGTTCAAGACTACTGGGATCACCAAAACAGTTGCTTATGGTCGGGAGGACTAACAGTTCGGTGAGGTGTGGTTCATCACTATCTATTTCGGGAGGACTACTGGTGTTCTGAATGGCAGCATGTTCATAATATGGGTCATCGGGGTCTACATAAACCATTGGGATCTCATCTGTTGGTGTTTGCTCGGCGCAATGTTCAACAGTGTCTTGATGCAACATCCAAAGATCTTGAAGTGCTGCTTTCTCCTCCTCGTCAGCAGGGGCTTCAAAATGTTTGGATATGAATGCATGGAATATTTCATCAGCACCATCTGAGCGTTGGTCTTCTTCATTGGATCCTTCAGGTATGGTTGACAGCCTTTCGCTGGTCGAATCAGGGATAACTATTTGGCCGCTATTCTCTTCTCCATGATTGGCAGCGGTGGCGTCAATGCTATCACACAGACCAGATGGGTTTTCACTGTTATGAATCAATTGGACAAATGATAAAGCATACCAGTCATCACCCATGATCTCTGTGAGTTGTAGTTTAGTGTCTTCCGCAACGAAAACGATTGGTTCCGTCATACTGTTGTTGTTCCAATACAGCAGCGTTGAATGCGTGGCTGTTGGCATTGCAGGTAACGACTTGCAACCTTTGCCAATGCGAATGGCACTGCATTCATCAAAACACCATGCGTGTTCAATGAGGTGATTGACTGCTTCTAGCAAATGTCCATGATGCTTGGTTGATTGCGAGATGCTGCTTACACCATCCTCTTGATGTACCAAGCCAATTGTTACAAACTTACGGGGCTGCAATTCCTGCGTAAACCTTCGCACAACTGCTAAGGCCTCTTTGGTTGGCATTGTCACAAACACTTGGAATGATACATGCGCGAACAATGTGTGGCGAACATCTTGCAATCGACACGGTCTGGGCTTACCATTCAAATTTATGATTACTATCCCATCTTCGGGCTTATAGTCAAGGACTTCAGCAGGGCCTCTCCACCCGGACGTGTCCTTTCCGGTGGGGCGGTGAAAATCCACTAGTTCACCCTTACGATACACTATCTCAGTGGCAGCAATGGCTCTGGATCTAAGTGCACGGGATGTTCTGGCTAAACTGGTAGCCTGAATCATTGCTTCCAACGCGGCAGTGCGAATCTTATGTCTGGCAAGGTCTGATGGTTCATCGAGTTCGGCTGCTGTCATTTCGGTTTCTTCTGGCAATGGAGGCAACATCGCTGGGGTTCTGCCATAGATACATTGATAGGGTGTTACTCCCCCAACATGCACTAATGCATTTCCAGCAAACACTGCTTCTGATAAGAGATCTTCCATACTGGCATTGATTCCTTCTCGGATCAGCTGGCTGTCTAGGCAGTGAAGTGTTGTCCTCAGGATCGCTCCTCTTCTTTCAATGAACCGCGCATGCTGTCCTGGTGCACGAATTTTCAACTGAGTTCCTTGCCGGCGGAGTTGGGAGTGCACTCTGTCAGTCGTCAAACCAGATTCACCATCAGTGATGAGTTGCTGCATGGGGCCATGGATGCTGATCCATATTCTATTCATAGCAGTCACCAGTTCTTGTTCTTGTTTGGTCTGCACAATGGTTGCTGCATGCCAACGGGTGCCACAACAAATCATATGCAGGGGGACGAATTCACGGTAGAACATAAGGTCTACTTCGACGTGTTCGTTGAAAGAGGTTGTCATGCGCAATGTTGGAATAGTCTCATTTGCAGGTCGGGCCCATTTGCGGCATTCACGGCATGTGTCTACTACTTGAGGGATCTTGTCAAGTATTTCCTTTGGCAGGCCGGCCGCGCTGAGGACGCGACGCATAGCTTCTTTGCTGCCATGCCACCATCTCAAGTGAAGTTTGCGCAATTCACGGACTTGGGTGGCTGCATTGCCTGTGCTAAGGGCTTTTAATGATCTTCCAACATTGAATCTTGACCAGTCTCCCGGATGTTCTGGACCTGCTCCTGAATCTTGATATGTTCTTCGGTCTTTTGGTGCTGACGCACGGGGCTGGTAAGGTCTAGGCTGCTGCTCTCTGCTTATGGGAACTATGTCTGTGGTTACTGTCAGGAATGGAGTTAAATCGATATCCGAACTAGGGTGGAATATGGTGATCAAAGGAGTGGCTATGCCTGGAAGTAACTGACCGGGGTTATCCATTTCGTACCAATTTACAGCTAACTCCAACTGATACCATTTCTGGTCTACTCGCGCCCAAGTTGTGCGGTACTTATGATCCTTGTGTTCATCCCGTGGCGTCACATATTCACTACAACGACCATGCACAACTGCTGGGTTACCATTACAGGCTACAGTCCACGACCTATATTTTCCTAGTCGGATTATTTCTGGCGGTGGTTCTTGTGGCATTTTCCCATCCGACGTGGCAATTCTCCTAGCTGCAGTGGCACCAGTGCTGGCTGCAATTGCTTCATCAATGGCCCCAAGGTCCGTACCATCTGTCAACTGGGGTTGCAGATCGGTTGCTGTCGATGCCGAGGCTGGGACATCTGGAGGTCGAGGGTGTCGACCCGTGCGAGTGACTCCAGTTCTATGCGCGATCACAGCATGTTTGCAATTTTCACCTTGCGTATGTGATGGATGTCCATATGGTTTATATTGCTTACAACCAGGGCATCCCCATACTATCGGTTCAACATCTGGCCACAGGCACTCTCCACGGATGCGTGAATGTCGAGGGTCTGTCTTACTCTGTCTTCCACGACATCCGGGGCATTTTCTCCAAGAGTCGTCTACTCGTGGTTCATCATCGGGGGAACTGCCAGTGCTTCGAGTGGGGAATGCAGAATGTTGATCTTCTACCGATGTTTCCAAATGTGTTTTCAACATGATTATACCTTCGCATATCTTTCTGGCCATTGCCCACGGCCACTTCTCACAAGATTTGGCGTTTCCGCCGTCGAGGTTGTCATGTTGATGGGATCTGTCACATACGACGTGTCGAAAGGGCTCAAGCAATTTGGGATGATTGGCGACAAGGTCGGTGGGTTTCTTTGCTGGCAGGCTATTGGGTCCTACCTGGCCTAACATACACTGATGGATGGTGAGGCATAAAGTGGACGGCAAATAACATACAATGTTCCATGGGAATTCTTCATACAACCAGCTTCCATGGGGCTGCTCCAAGAGAAAGTATCGCTTGTTACGTTCTTGGTGAAGAGCAAGTTCTCCGCAAAACCGCCCATGTGGCGCTGACTCTTGATATGTCCGCTCCCACCCTTCGGGGTTAATCTTGTAATTCAGGTTTGAGTGGGATCCGAATGGGGAACATCTTGGGGACATAACAGCAACCAGTGGCTTATGGTCCAAGAAGTATTGCATTACCAGCTGTTGATCTATCGGATTATTGAGGTCGACATTAGTGACCAAATCAAAATTCTTTCCAACCGTGAGGCATTTACGGAATGCTATTGTGGATGTTCGGGCTGAACCACCGCAAATTTCGACTATGTCAACCTGTGAATCAAGTGAAGCAAGTACGTTGAGGGCCACCTGTATGTTATCAACATGGTTGCAGTGGCTGCTGATCTTGGCATATTCGAAATCATACATGTCATCGATGGCTTGATACAAAACCTTTTCATGCTGCGCTTGCTGGGGTTCACTTGGCTCAGGGGAGAGGAAGGGTGTTAAAGCACTATGATCGGTTCCACAATCATCGTAGTGAGCCTCAACATGGACTTGTCTAGTTTTAGGCTTTACACCCGCTTCTTTCATCTTCTTAAGTCGTTCCTTTTGTTTCAATCTTTCTTCAGTTGGAAAACACAAATTTGGTTCTGAAGAAGGCGCTGTATCACTAGCGGGATTGGCTGAATCATCGAAGGAAACAATTCGATGGCCCGAGGTACCTGGCCATTGAATTGTTTGTGGGGCACTTTCGGCAAAACTAGAGCTGCTCGATGAGTGGCGTCTTGGCTGATTGCAGTCGGGTGTGACATGGTGCACCCTGTGATCTGATTTTCTGTAGTGGGCAGCAAGCAGCCGTTGAATGACTGCTTGCGCAACTTGGTGTTGGATTTGCATTCTTGGTCGCCTAGCCATGGATGTCTGTTCGCTATTCCAATCAAGTTTATGTTCACTCTGGCTTTCTTTACACTTGCATAGATGGGACTCAATCTTCGGCGTGCTGACTAAGACAAAACAAATCTTACTTGGGGCATCTTGAGTAGTGTCTAGTTTTAAACCAAAGTGACAGGCCCTGTGATGGGATTTGTGGAAGTTATGATGCTTGATGAGAACAAGGAAATTTTCATGGGTCCATGAATGTCCGAATGCTCCGAAGGCACAGGCAGTTACACCGGCTTCGCTTGCTAGCTGGAGCCATTTGCACAATTGGGCTAGCACTGAGTGCATTCGATTCTTGGGCACATGTCGTCCTACCTGAGGTAGATCAATCCACACGAGTTGATAGCGGCCTTGCTTGATGTCATATGCAAGATGGGATGTGTTACCAGAGTTGATATTATGGGGTGAATACCTATCCACGATCCAACCATCATTTTGCAAACCTTTGGACAACATCGGGGTTTCTTCAAACACCAATGCTTGCAGTGATGCGGCAACAATGCGTGTTGGTTGGTTGGAGTGGCAAGCAGCACCATCGTATGGCTCTTGGGAGTCGAACGTTAAACTTGTTGGCTAGGCAATGTATGGCTGTCTCTGTTGGGAATGTTCAATTCGTTCTTGTCTACAAAGGCGATGGTTGAGCGCAAGGCTGAACTGGATGTGATGGGTCCACATGGAGGACCATGGGTTCTGGCTGAACCCCTGCTCGTGACGATTGTTTGAGCTCGTTCCAGTGGTCAACCGTCATGATCAAATGGCCTGATGGTGCTTTTGCAAGTGGACACTTGCGGCACTGCTGCAAATCTTCGATGGATCCACCCTGCAAAGGCACATACAATGCTTCTTTATGTTCATGCATGCAAAGCGTGGCTGATAACGATGTGAGAGAACGAAGGCCAAGTAGCGCCGGCAGCTTGGATCCGCTGCCACCAACAACCGGGGCCTCGAAATAGTTCAGGCATACCGTCTTTCCATCTACAGCTAGCTTGCATGCAATTGGAATGGACACTGTCCACTCACACTTCTGTTGACCTTCTCCAACACCTTGCACATACATAGGCTTCATCTTCCATTGTTTGGGGCGATACCCATTGGCCAGAGCCTTTTGCGCAAAGATTCTGGCGGTGCTTTCTCCAATCAGGTTCGTGTATGCACCTGGATCAATGATGATACCTACGCGGTCTGGAATTGATATTGAATGGTATGCACTTGTTGATTCAACACTTCCACCGGGCCACCATGGGAAAGCTTCATGATGGCCATCAGGCGAGAAGAACGGCGTTCCAGCTGAATGATTGCTGACTCCTCTCGGCATGCGGACCTGTGGTGGTGTGAAGATGTTGAATGCGTCGGGTACATCTCGCTCAGGGTTTCGATCTGGGGTGACTGGTCGCGATGGCTCCGGCAATGTTGGGGGTGTCTGCTCAGCTGGGACACGGTATCGCGCCACCACATGGCAACCGCCCCGACAGATAGGGCAAGACAA
>VSDK01000273.1:124778-147007 GCA_009767595.1 Symbiodinium kawagutii
ACTGTTCATGGTTCATGGCAGCCAGATTTTGGCTGAAAACAAGCTCTTTGGCCTGTGCACTCAGAAGTTCATCGAGAGAAGGACAGAACTCAGCTTCATATTCATCCAACGCCTGCTCAGTCCATGGGGCGATACCTGAACCAGACACGTCTGCCGTCTGCCGGGTAGCATCTGGAGTCGGCCCACAGCGCATCTCATGCCCAACATCCGCCAGGCATGAACCATGCGCTGGTACCGAATCGTCAATGCCACCGGACGGCCAATCAGGGATGAAACTGAGCTCGTATTCTGAGATCATGTGTTCGTTCCACGTGTGTTCATCGAATTGTCTGAGATCAAAACCTTCCGCAACAGACTGCTCAAACAGGTTCTCGAACTGCTTGACGTCAAAACTGCTGTTGCGACCGAAATTGTCACAATGGTGATAATCATGATGTACGCTGCTAAGGGCTGTGGCTTGTGTCGTCACCGCTGGCAAAACTCTCGGATCCAGAAAACTGACGCAAGAAGTTATGCACCTGCTCCACTTCCCCGTGCCTTGCAGCATCTGCAGAGGGCGTTCATCCAACGCGTCGTCGCGCGTGCTGAAATCCTGCTCGCTCTGCAAGCTGGGTACCTCACAAGTTGTAGTCCTGCTGCGCGCTTCGGCGCAGAGCTGGTCAATGTTCGAAACAAAATCGCATTCCCAGGGGTTCAGCGTGCTCAACATGCTGTCATACGAAGATGAAGAAGGAGCACAGCCAAGGTTCCCAGGATGCAGTGACCACCACAACAAAAGGTTGCGCATTGGGCTCGAAAGGATGAATTTGTGCAAAACCGAAACGGCCATCAATCGGCTGCCGATCTTCATGCGCCTGACATCTCGTGATGTGATGCCAGCCACATGGAGATCGGGGCCCGGAGCATGGTAAGCTCCGCTACCAAGTTTGGTAGCACATTGCAACGAAAGAAGTAAGAACAGCAAAGCTACCTTTTCCCGACGGGGCATGATAATGAAGTCTCGAGGCCAAAGCTACAACATGTGAAATGGAGCTATGTGCCATGCAGGTACCAAAGCAGTAAGATCTACACTATAAAATATCTAATTTCAAACACTTACAATCTATATATGATAATTATATCAATTCTATGTTTCAACAGTTATCTATTTACGCTCGAAACTTACTCGCCATACAGGAATCACACCTGAAACATCTCGGGTCCCAGCCGTTGGGGACCCAACCGCCGGCCCAAGACGCTGGGTCGGCTAAAGCAACGAGCCGAACCGGGGGATAAAGCAGTGAGGATCAGCATGTACCTTGTCCCACGTTACCAACTAATAAGCTATGTGTATATCAAGCACTTCTTGGCTAAGCCATGTAGCAGGTGGGTCAACAAATGGTGTAACCCCCAGAAAAATACTGGTGTGCCAACCAATATAGCATTTCTAATTACACACGAGCAAGAGACAGCACAATATAGCTTAATCAATTAACAACCGTTCAATAACCAGCTCTCAGCAATGATGACCACTCTCTGGTAAACGTTGCCCCGGTTGCGTGGAGAATGAACGCTTCGTAGCTGTTCTACCTGGTGAAAATAATGATTTTATGTGAATTTTTAGCTTCCGGGGCTCGTTTCCCAAAGGATAAGCCTAGGCACCAGGCGCCCCCCATATTGAAATGTCATGGCGAGACGCCGCTTGCGTTTCTGCAGGGTGCTGGCCCAGAGTTAGGTCATGTCTGAACGAAATTGGGCGAGCCAATCCACACAACTTCCTCCAACCATAACCACCATATTTACCCTACCTAAGAGGGGGGAGAAAGGAGGCCCCTCCTGAAATATAATTAGCTTAAGGTTGGGTACATACCGCCATAAACATCAACATCTCTCTCCCTCTCTCCGTCTCCATCGTCATCAAACTAAAGGTCTTTGCAGCCACGCTGAGGGCGAGAAACACAGGATCCAATCTGTACACAATGTGGTAGTGGGATGACGGTCTTGTCATAGAACAAAGGCCTGAAAACTTTACAACAGGCAATCGTTCACAAGCTAGCGTAGATTCTAATTGTTCCTTGCGTGTCCCGCGCCGACTCTGTGCCTGGTGTCGAGTGATGTTCGGATGGCCCGGAGCGGAATCAGGGGAAGCAACGCTGCAAAGTCAAGGAGTTGCATTTTCTTCACGGCTTGTCATGCTCCAAACGCACGGCTGCAACTGTGATAGATGGCTCTGCCGCGCAAACTTTGTCTAACAGCTGGCAATCGGGCAAAACCACGCGATGCTTGAAATGCCTGAGAGCATCCACTGCAAGGTCAGATCCCCTGGTCCTCAAGCGGGCCACTTCCTCCCCATCCATCCCGACACACCTCAAAATCATAGCATCTCCTTCCTGCAGAAAATCTAGCTGCAGAATTCGCTCTGGTCCCCTCGCCATTAAGCTGACATCGGCAACGTATCGAAGCGATGGAGACCCAAAGCATAACCACTCCTTCCAGGATAGGGGCAACGATGGAATTTGACATTGTCCATCACCGTTGTATCCGCGAGCAATAGCGGAGCCATCACTTCGGAGAAGCACGGTATGAAAATGGCCTGCAGAGACCTGGACGTATGTCACACCGTCGGCTACAGGTGGAATGTCACATGATCCATCACCCTTGTACCCGCAAGCAACAGCAGAGCCATCACTTCGGAGAAGCACGCTATGATTTATGGCTGCAGAAGCCTGGATGTATGTCACACCAGCATCTAAAGGGGGAATGTCACATTGTCCATCACTGTTGCTTCCGCAAGTAACTGCAATCCCATCACTTCGGATAAGCACGGTATGATTCCAGCCTGCAGCGGCCTGGATGTATGTCATACCTTCATCCAAAGGTGGAATCGTACATTGTCTGGCATCGTTCTCTCCACATGCAACAGCGGAGCCATCACTTCGGAGAAGCACGGTGTGATTTTGACCGGCACAAACCTGGGTGTATGACACACCATCATCTAAAGGCGGAATGTCACAGCGTCCAGAAAGTTTGTATCCGCAAGCAACAGCAGAGCCATCACTTCGGAGAAGCACGGTATGATAACGGCCGGCAGAGACTTGGGTGTATGTCACACCATCATCTAACTGTGGAAATGTACATTGTCCATAAACGTTTCCTCCGCATGCAACAGCAGAGCCATCACTCTGGAGAAGAACCGTATGAGTGCCACCCGCAGAAACCTGTGTGTATGTCACACGGCGATGTAAACGGGGAATGTCACATCGTCCAGAACCGTTGTATCCACAAGCAACAGCAGAGCCATCACTTCGGAGAAGCACGGTATGTTGCTCACCTGCAGAAAACATTGCCGGGAGTGTTCAAACCTTTTCACCGCAGCTGTGTGCAAACGACAGCGCTAGTGTAATGTTGGTTTCTGATGAGTATCTACCTGTTGGTTTCATCTATTTTCATTACTTTAGGGGGGGTTACACTTATCAGAAACCAACACTACTCCCTTCTCGGGGCTCTGCGTCGTGATGATTGAAACCGGCACTGGCCGCTTGAGCCGCAACAACGCCACTGAATTGTCACGACCGTCCGTTTAGGGTAGAACGGCATTTGGGAGTGGATAACAGTTGACTACCCAAATACTCCATGTATAGCCTATTTAGCTACATTTACCTATAAAACAGCCCAGATGTAGGTAAATATACCATACATGGAGCATCTGGGCTATGGGATAAAAGCAAAACACTGCAAAACGATGCAAAACGCGCACACACGCCGTTGGACCCAAATCATTTTTCAAAAAAGAAACAAGTCACTGTTGTCCTATCAACGTTCTTTCGGGGATCAATGGCAAACATTTAAAGAGAACATGTCAATTGTCAATTCGGACGTTTTCCTCGTCAAAAAATGGTTGGTGGTTCCAACCCCTATTCAAAATATCAATCAACCGACCAAACCATTTGTTGATACTGGGGAAAGAAAATGTCTTCAACCACCAACCGGTATATGGCTCCCGCCTTCGGGTCAGCTGAGATGAAACAAGACTAAATAAACCAACTGGCATTGCTCAGCTGATCACCCAAAGGGTGGCTCCCTTTCAAGAACCAAAACCCATTCTTGATTGGGACTTGTTGAATGTCGATGGCAAATTTTGCATAATTTTGGATCATCGCAAACCATGATTCCTCACTGGCCACCAGGTTACCACATGCGACCCCGGTTGGGCCCCATTGTCCTTGCGCTTCGCTGAAAATTTAATGCAATTTTTTATCGTTACTATCCATCCCTGGCTCCTTCTCTAATCATCGTGCCGCCGTCCAACCCACACTGCGAAGCGGTGTTGTGTATCAATGTCCTTTGGTAGCACTGGGCTTCCGTCCATGCCCAGGTTGGTTTCAAGGTAGCGCCGCTGCGGTTGTGTTATCTGTCCTCAGTTCAAACCCTATTCGTGAGATCCACGATGTATGTCCCCTGAAGCTTCGTTGCATCAAGGATGTTTTTTTCAGCAAATCCCGACCTAGGGTTGTTTACGGTGCTCCCACAATAGGGGGTGTGCCTTCGATACAACTGTCCTGGGCGAATCTTGTGGGGTAACATCCTGATTCATGGCAGTCTTCACCGCTGCCTGCTCTTCCAACGCGTCCTCTTCCTCCTCTTCTTCCTCTTCTTGCTCGATCTCTGTTTTGCCTCAGCACTCAGATCTTCAGGCTGCGACTGCCGCTACAAATGAAACAACATTTTGAACAATTCATAGCTCCCCGGCAAACTTTCTGGCTTGCATTTGTGATGTTGGACATGCCTATGTATAGGGTCAGACAGTTTTGCAAAGGGTCCGATGTCCAGCTGGTCTAATGGGGAGATCTTGGATATTCATCACTTTAAAAACATTCTAGCAGTAGTAGTGTGTGAAATTACCCTGTTGCGTATGAATTTCTTTTCTAGGTGAAAAAACCCATCCACTTTGAATATCAAACCAAAGTCCATCGAACCTGTCAAACATGTGATTTTTCTTGCTGCCAGCATCCGACCATTACGTCACCTGACCGGCGCCTTACCTGGGGTCCTGACCTTGAAAACGTGACCGGATCCAATCGTACCTCTGCTGTCACCGAAGAGGACGTGCAACAAATTGTGGCACCACAGCGTCCAATACTCCTAACATGCAGTACCATCCACAACCATCCAGGGGTACTGGATACCATCCAGGTTATAGTCCAATCCAACAACTGCTGGGTTACCATTACAGGCTACAGTCCACGACCTATATTTTCCTAGTCGGATTATTTCTGGCGGTGGTTCTTGTGGCATTTTCCCATCCGACGTGGCAATTCTCCTAGCTGCAGTGGCACCAGTGCTGGCTGCAATTGCTTCATCAATGGCCCCAAGGTCCGTACCATCTGTCAACTGGGGTTGCAGATCGGTTGCTGTCGATGCCGAGGCTGGGACATCTGGAGGTCGAGGGTGTCGACCCGTGCGAGTGACTCCAGTTCTATGCGCGATCACAGCATGTTTGCAATTTTCACCTTGCGTATGTGATGGATGTCCATATGGTTTATATTGCTTACAACCAGGGCATCCCCATACTATCGGTTCAACATCTGGCCACAGGCACTCTCCACGGATGCGTGAATGTCGAGGGTCTGTCTTACTCTGTCTTCCACGACATCCGGGGCATTTTCTCCAAGAGTCGTCTACTCGTGGTTCATCATCGGGGGAACTGCCAGTGCTTCGAGTGGGGAATGCAGAATGTTGATCTTCTACCGATGTTTCCAAATGTGTTTTCAACATGATTATACCTTCGCATATCTTTCTGGCCATTGCCCACGGCCACTTCTCACAAGATTTGGCGTTTCCGCCGTCGAGGTTGTCATGTTGATGGGATCTGTCACATACGACGTGTCGAAAGGGCTCAAGCAATTTGGGATGATTGGCGACAAGGTCGGTGGGTTTCTTTGCTGGCAGGCTATTGGGTCCTACCTGGCCTAACATACACTGATGGATGGTGAGGCATAAAGTGGACGGCAAATAACATACAATGTTCCATGGGAATTCTTCATACAACCAGCTTCCATGGGGCTGCTCCAAGAGAAAGTATCGCTTGTTACGTTCTTGGTGAAGAGCAAGTTCTCCGCAAAACCGCCCATGTGGCGCTGACTCTTGATATGTCCGCTCCCACCCTTCGGGGTTAATCTTGTAATTCAGGTTTGAGTGGGATCCGAATGGGGAACATCTTGGGGACATAACAGCAACCAGTGGCTTATGGTCCAAGAAGTATTGCATTACCAGCTGTTGATCTATCGGATTATTGAGGTCGACATTAGTGACCAAATCAAAATTCTTTCCAACCGTGAGGCATTTACGGAATGCTATTGTGGATGTTCGGGCTGAACCACCGCAAATTTCGACTATGTCAACCTGTGAATCAAGTGAAGCAAGTACGTTGAGGGCCACCTGTATGTTATCAACATGGTTGCAGTGGCTGCTGATCTTGGCATATTCGAAATCATACATGTCATCGATGGCTTGATACAAAACCTTTTCATGCTGCGCTTGCTGGGGTTCACTTGGCTCAGGGGAGAGGAAGGGTGTTAAAGCACTATGATCGGTTCCACAATCATCGTAGTGAGCCTCAACATGGACTTGTCTAGTTTTAGGCTTTACACCCGCTTCTTTCATCTTCTTAAGTCGTTCCTTTTGTTTCAATCTTTCTTCAGTTGGAAAACACAAATTTGGTTCTGAAGAAGGCGCTGTATCACTAGCGGGATTGGCTGAATCATCGAAGGAAACAATTCGATGGCCCGAGGTACCTGGCCATTGAATTGTTTGTGGGGCACTTTCGGCAAAACTAGAGCTGCTCGATGAGTGGCGTCTTGGCTGATTGCAGTCGGGTGTGACATGGTGCACCCTGTGATCTGATTTTCTGTAGTGGGCAGCAAGCAGCCGTTGAATGACTGCTTGCGCAACTTGGTGTTGGATTTGCATTCTTGGTCGCCTAGCCATGGATGTCTGTTCGCTATTCCAATCAAGTTTATGTTCACTCTGGCTTTCTTTACACTTGCATAGATGGGACTCAATCTTCGGCGTGCTGACTAAGACAAAACAAATCTTACTTGGGGCATCTTGAGTAGTGTCTAGTTTTAAACCAAAGTGACAGGCCCTGTGATGGGATTTGTGGAAGTTATGATGCTTGATGAGAACAAGGAAATTTTCATGGGTCCATGAATGTCCGAATGCTCCGAAGGCACAGGCAGTTACACCGGCTTCGCTTGCTAGCTGGAGCCATTTGCACAATTGGGCTAGCACTGAGTGCATTCGATTCTTGGGCACATGTCGTCCTACCTGAGGTAGATCAATCCACACGAGTTGATAGCGGCCTTGCTTGATGTCATATGCAAGATGGGATGTGTTACCAGAGTTGATATTATGGGGTGAATACCTATCCACGATCCAACCATCATTTTGCAAACCTTTGGACAACATCGGGGTTTCTTCAAACACCAATGCTTGCAGTGATGCGGCAACAATGCGTGTTGGTTGGTTGGAGTGGCAAGCAGCACCATCGTATGGCTCTTGGGAGTCGAACGTTAAACTTGTTGGCTAGGCAATGTATGGCTGTCTCTGTTGGGAATGTTCAATTCGTTCTTGTCTACAAAGGCGATGGTTGAGCGCAAGGCTGAACTGGATGTGATGGGTCCACATGGAGGACCATGGGTTCTGGCTGAACCCCTGCTCGTGACGATTGTTTGAGCTCGTTCCAGTGGTCAACCGTCATGATCAAATGGCCTGATGGTGCTTTTGCAAGTGGACACTTGCGGCACTGCTGCAAATCTTCGATGGATCCACCCTGCAAAGGCACATACAATGCTTCTTTATGTTCATGCATGCAAAGCGTGGCTGATAACGATGTGAGAGAACGAAGGCCAAGTAGCGCCGGCAGCTTGGATCCGCTGCCACCAACAACCGGGGCCTCGAAATAGTTCAGGCATACCGTCTTTCCATCTACAGCTAGCTTGCATGCAATTGGAATGGACACTGTCCACTCACACTTCTGTTGACCTTCTCCAACACCTTGCACATACATAGGCTTCATCTTCCATTGTTTGGGGCGATACCCATTGGCCAGAGCCTTTTGCGCAAAGATTCTGGCGGTGCTTTCTCCAATCAGGTTCGTGTATGCACCTGGATCAATGATGATACCTACGCGGTCTGGAATTGATATTGAATGGTATGCACTTGTTGATTCAACACTTCCACCGGGCCACCATGGGAAAGCTTCATGATGGCCATCAGGCGAGAAGAACGGCGTTCCAGCTGAATGATTGCTGACTCCTCTCGGCATGCGGACCTGTGGTGGTGTGAAGATGTTGAATGCGTCGGGTACATCTCGCTCAGGGTTTCGATCTGGGGTGACTGGTCGCGATGGCTCCGGCAATGTTGGGGGTGTCTGCTCAGCTGGGACACGGTATCGCGCCACCACATGGCAACCGCCCCGACAGATAGGGCAAGCCAATCTTTCTCCGTGGCACATGTATTCTGTCCAACATTGAACAGGGTACAAATGTTTGCACGCCAACCTCAGCACGGATTCATTTGTTTCAAAGGCTTCACGGCACAAAGGGCATGTGTCTGATGAACCATCGAACTCGGCTTCCTCAGTGTTGAAAAGTGGCTGATTCTTCTTATTCTTCTTATGCTTACGGATCTTCTCAACCTGCAATTGGGTTTGATGGAACTCACACATCTGTGGTCTGTGCTGTGGATCCAAATTGGACCTGAGTTGTATGGCTGGCCTGTTGAGCGGTGTGTCCTGAGAGTTTTGTTGGCGTTGGTAAGCAACATGCTGTTGGACAAAACAGAAATCTTCAATCTGTGGGCGAACTGGTCCTTCCAACATTGAGCGTTGTGGATCTCGCAACGATGGAGGATGTGGCAACTGTGTTGGCGGGTCCGTGCGGAGGAATCCAAATTCGGGCAACTCTGCGAATGCTGGCACTGATGGTGGCGCCAGCACTGGGAAAGGCAACAACTCCCTCAACTCTGCAGGCATTTGAGACATCGAGGCCCACTGCATGCTCGGAGGATTGGTGCTGGATGAAGCCTCGACCTGTGGTCCTGGGATTGGCGATGATTGATGTTCCTGAGTACTTCTTGGCAAAGGAATGGGTTCAGGTGGTTCATATCCGGGGTTCCGAGGCCTGTCAGTGCGAGGCGATGGTGGCTGGAACACTGAGGTGTTGCTATCTGACCTAGCTGGCTCTGATGTGGTTGATCTGCGATTGAATGCTCCGAATGGAAACCATGATGCTTGTGATGCTGGTCTGCTGGTGTTGAGTGTGGGACCGTAACTTTGCGGAGTAGTTGTTGGTAATGACCATGACTGCGTGGTGTTGCTGCTCCTACTCCAGGGATCATTGCGTTCCCATGGATCATCCTCCCCTGACGACATCATGAATGCATGATACATGTGATGTGCGTTTCCTGGATGGTCAACATGCGTGGCAAATGTCACATGGTCGGCTGCACTGGCCACATTGAAGGCTGCTGCGGCTTCTACATCATCAATGATACCTGACAGCGGTCCATGGGATGACATGTTGGGATCAGTTGCTTGAGCAAAGAAAGTCGTGGCTGGATTCGTTCCTGAAGAAGTTGCAGAAGAACGCCGAGGACACGCTCCAGCAAGGTGTTCTGTGCTGCCGCATTCATAGCATCTCATGGTTAGGCCGTCAGGGCCCTTGGGATTCTGCCGCCTGCCCTTTCCTTTGCCTCCTGATCGTTGTCCACGAAATGCTGGGAGCGCAACCTGCACTTCTTCATCGTTCATCTCAGCAAGCATTGCTGCGATCGGATGTTTGCCACCTTTCTTTCCCTTGCCCTTACCAAAGAGCACTGGAGATCCCTTCTTTCCTTTGCCCTTTCCTTTGGCTTTGTGGAAGCGACGGGCGTAGCGTCTCACGGCTCTGGCTGGCTTACCCATAAACTTTCTCCATTTATGTTTGGCTTGTTTGTATGCCCAAAACAAAGTCTGTGCAATCCTATTGGGGTCACCGTCACCGTTGGCGGAACTGCAATCGCCTGAGCTGGTGTTGGAATCGGTATCAATGTCATCATCTTCAAACAGTGCAAATGCGGACTCGGATGTGTTCTGAGATGGCTGTGAAGATGCGGATGCATTGAATGCTGAGTGCTCATACCACCCATGGGATACTGGATCATCATATCGATTCCACTGCTCATGGTTCGATTGCTCAGGCCATGGATCTGTGTTGGCAAGGAATGCACTGGATGGGTGACCTGAGGATGACCTGAGACCTTCACGAAGATTGCCAGGGGTTCGCTCAAGGATATGTCCCATACGTCTTAAGCTAAGCTTTAGCTGGTTCAACTCGGCTTCATTGGCAGGAAACAATCCATTGAAAGGGGCAAGCAACTGAATCAATTGTTGGTCGGATATTCCAATCGCTCTCAACAAAATCCACGCTACTCCTTGTACACCTACCACTGCACCTCCCTGATCTGCGGCTCTGGCCCGGATGCTGTCAAACCTGACCAGTAGAGAGTCTACCGGTTCGTTTCCTCTTCTCGAGAAGCTCATGAGTTCAGTGATCGCCTGCACACGGACTTCTTCACCCAAGTTGCCAAACCTTTCCTGCAAGGCATGCATCAAGTAGGTCAGTGGATCTACCTGTACTCCATTGATGAGGCCACCTGCAACTACTGCTTGGGGCGGTATCTGTCGGCTGAGTTCCCTAGCCGATCCTTTGAGTGACAGCATGACAGCCGCCGCTTTCCGAGCTGGTTCGAGATCGGATGCGATGGACCAGAGTAAGATATCCCTCGACCATTGTCGAAAGGGGTATGCTGCTTCGGACTCTGGTCCCCAAGACGGAGGTGTTCTGAAGGCATTTCCACCTGCTCCGGCAAGCATGTGGCAAGTGACCAACAGAATTGGCAGGATCACTATCACAAACAGGATGCTCGGGTGCATGGTCATGTATGAACTCAATCGAGACACAAGTGATGCATGATGTTGGCTGGTTGGTTCGCTTTCCACTGCATTAATGGTCACATTGTGGCTCGATGCAATCGGGTCAGCAAGGGCTATGGTGGACATGCATGCAATCATCAGTGCTGGCAAAGAGACAGCGGCAAAACACAACACTGCATTCACAACTGGATGGAAACTGACCTGGGCTGCCGTTTGTCCTGATGGCCCAAGTGGTTGATTGGCGCGCGCACACGTGTGATCATGTGCGTGTGGTGCGTGGTTGTGCAGTGCATGCTCCTCACCAGTTGCTCCTATGGTATGTTCAGTTGAATCATTCTTCTGAGTTGGGATCTGTTGATTCAGGGGTTCACCCAAATGTGCTTCGTACGTGTGATGACATGCATGAACGCCATGTGCCATGGGACATGTGTCAGGGGGACTGCTCTGGGACCCACATGTGGCAGGGAAATGCTGAAGCCATCCATGGATACCAATTCGTTTCGTGTATGGCTCTGCTCTGCCACGTGTGATGGGATCTGATGCTACTGGTAAAACCGCATGACCGGCTGAAGCAGCCTGGTCACACTGTTCATGGTTCATGGCAGCCAGATTTTGGCTGAAAACAAGCTCTTTGGCCTGTGCACTCAGAAGTTCATCGAGAGAAGGACAGAACTCAGCTTCATATTCATCCAACGCCTGCTCAGTCCATGGGGCGATACCTGAACCAGACACGTCTGCCGTCTGCCGGGTAGCATCTGGAGTCGGCCCACAGCGCATCTCATGCCCAACATCCGCCAGGCATGAACCATGCGCTGGTACCGAATCGTCAATGCCACCGGACGGCCAATCAGGGATGAAACTGAGCTCGTATTCTGAGATCATGTGTTCGTTCCACGTGTGTTCATCGAATTGTCTGAGATCAAAACCTTCCGCAACAGACTGCTCAAACAGGTTCTCGAACTGCTTGACGTCAAAACTGCTGTTGCGACCGAAATTGTCACAATGGTGATAATCATGATGTACGCTGCTAAGGGCTGTGGCTTGTGTCGTCACCGCTGGCAAAACTCTCGGATCCAGAAAACTGACGCAAGAAGTTATGCACCTGCTCCACTTCCCCGTGCCTTGCAGCATCTGCAGAGGGCGTTCATCCAACGCGTCGTCGCGCGTGCTGAAATCCTGCTCGCTCTGCAAGCTGGGTACCTCACAAGTTGTAGTCCTGCTGCGCGCTTCGGCGCAGAGCTGGTCAATGTTCGAAACAAAATCGCATTCCCAGGGGTTCAGCGTGCTCAACATGCTGTCATACGAAGATGAAGAAGGAGCACAGCCAAGGTTCCCAGGATGCAGTGACCACCACAACAAAAGGTTGCGCATTGGGCTCGAAAGGATGAATTTGTGCAAAACCGAAACGGCCATCAATGGGCTGCCGATCTTCATGCGCCTGACATCTCGTGATGTGATGCCAGCCACATGGAGATCGGGGCCCGGAGCATGGTAAGCTCCGCTACCAAGTTTGGTAGCACATTGCAACGAAAGAAGTAAGAACAGCAAAGCTACCTTTTCCCGACGGGGCATGATAATGAAGTCTCGAGGCCAAAGCTACAACATGTGAAATGGAGCTATGTGCCATGCAGGTACCAAAGCAGTAAGATCTACACTATAAAATATCTAATTTCAAACACTTACAATCTATATATGATAATTATATCAATTCTATGTTTCAACAGTTATCTATTTACGCTCGAAACTTACTCGCCATACAGGAATCACACCTGAAACATCTCGGGTCCCAGCCGTTGGGGACCCAACCGCCGGCCCAAGACGCTGGGTCGGCTAAAGCAACGAGCCGAACCGGGGGATAAAGCAGTGAGGATCAGCATGTACCTTGTCCCACGTTACCAACTAATAAGCTATGTGTATATCAAGCACTTCTTGGCTAAGCCATGTAGCAGGTGGGTCAACAAATGGTGTAACCCCCAGAAAAATACTGGTGTGCCAACCAATATAGCATTTCTAATTACACACGAGCAAGAGACAGCACAATATAGCTTAATCAATTAACAACCGTTCAATAACCAGCTCTCAGCAATGATGACCACTCTCTGGTAAACGTTGCCCCGGTTGCGTGGAGAATGAACGCTTCGTAGCTGTTCTACCTGGTGAAAATAATGATTTTATGTGAATTTTTAGCTTCCGGGGCTCGTTTCCCAAAGGATAAGCCTAGGCACCAGGCGCCCCCCATATTGAAATGTCATGGCGAGACGCCGCTTGCGTTTCTGCAGGGTGCTGGCCCAGAGTTAGGTCATGTCTGAACGAAATTGGGCGAGCCAATCCACACAACTTCCTCCAACCATAACCACCATATTTACCCTACCTAAGAGGGGGGAGAAAGGAGGCCCCTCCTGAAATATAATTAGCTTAAGGTTGGGTACATACCGCCATAAACATCAACATCTCTCTCCCTCTCTCCGTCTCCATCGTCATCAAACTAAAGGTCTTTGCAGCCACGCTGAGGGCGAGAAACACAGGATCCAATCTGTACACAATGTGGTAGTGGGATGACGGTCTTGTCATAGAACAAAGGCCTGAAAACTTTACAACAGGCAATCGTTCACAAGCTAGCGTAGATTCTAATTGTTCCTTGCGTGTCCCGCGCCGACTCTGTGCCTGGTGTCGAGTGATGTTCGGATGGCCCGGAGCGGAATCAGGGGAAGCAACGCTGCAAAGTCAAGGAGTTGCATTTTCTTCACGGCTTGTCATGCTCCAAACGCACGGCTGCAACTGTGATAGATGGCTCTGCCGCGCAAACTTTGTCTAACAGCTGGCAATCGGGCAAAACCACGCGATGCTTGAAATGCCTGAGAGCATCCACTGCAAGGTCAGATCCCCTGGTCCTCAAGCGGGCCACTTCCTCCCCATCCATCCCGACACACCTCAAAATCATAGCATCTCCTTCCTGCAGAAAATCTAGCTGCAGAATTCGCTCTGGTCCCCTCGCCATTAAGCTGACATCGGCAACGTATCGAAGCGATGGAGACCCAAAGCATAACCACTCCTTCCAGGATAGGGGCAACGATGGAATTTGACATTGTCCATCACCGTTGTATCCGCGAGCAATAGCGGAGCCATCACTTCGGAGAAGCACGGTATGAAAATGGCCTGCAGAGACCTGGACGTATGTCACACCGTCGGCTACAGGTGGAATGTCACATGATCCATCACCCTTGTACCCGCAAGCAACAGCAGAGCCATCACTTCGGAGAAGCACGCTATGATTTATGGCTGCAGAAGCCTGGATGTATGTCACACCAGCATCTAAAGGGGGAATGTCACATTGTCCATCACTGTTGCTTCCGCAAGTAACTGCAATCCCATCACTTCGGATAAGCACGGTATGATTCCAGCCTGCAGCGGCCTGGATGTATGTCATACCTTCATCCAAAGGTGGAATCGTACATTGTCTGGCATCGTTCTCTCCACATGCAACAGCGGAGCCATCACTTCGGAGAAGCACGGTGTGATTTTGACCGGCACAAACCTGGGTGTATGACACACCATCATCTAAAGGCGGAATGTCACAGCGTCCAGAAAGTTTGTATCCGCAAGCAACAGCAGAGCCATCACTTCGGAGAAGCACGGTATGATAACGGCCGGCAGAGACTTGGGTGTATGTCACACCATCATCTAACTGTGGAAATGTACATTGTCCATAAACGTTTCCTCCGCATGCAACAGCAGAGCCATCACTCTGGAGAAGAACCGTATGAGTGCCACCCGCAGAAACCTGTGTGTATGTCACACGGCGATGTAAACGGGGAATGTCACATCGTCCAGAACCGTTGTATCCACAAGCAACAGCAGAGCCATCACTTCGGAGAAGCACGGTATGTTGCTCACCTGCAGAAAACATTGCCGGGAGTGTTCAAACCTTTTCACCGCAGCTGTGTGCAAACGACAGCGCTAGTGTAATGTTGGTTTCTGATGAGTATCTACCTGTTGGTTTCATCTATTTTCATTACTTTAGGGGGGGTTACACTTATCAGAAACCAACACTACTCCCTTCTCGGGGCTCTGCGTCGTGATGATTGAAACCGGCACTGGCCGCTTGAGCCGCAACAACGCCACTGAATTGTCACGACCGTCCGTTTAGGGTAGAACGGCATTTGGGAGTGGATAACAGTTGACTACCCAAATACTCCATGTATAGCCTATTTAGCTACATTTACCTATAAAACAGCCCAGATGTAGGTAAATATACCATACATGGAGCATCTGGGCTATGGGATAAAAGCAAAACACTGCAAAACGATGCAAAACGCGCACACACGCCGTTGGACCCAAATCATTTTTCAAAAAAGAAACAAGTCACTGTTGTCCTATCAACGTTCTTTCGGGGATCAATGGCAAACATTTAAAGAGAACATGTCAATTGTCAATTCGGACGTTTTCCTCGTCAAAAAATGGTTGGTGGTTCCAACCCCTATTCAAAATATCAATCAACCGACCAAACCATTTGTTGATACTGGGGAAAGAAAATGTCTTCAACCACCAACCGGTATATGGCTCCCGCCTTCGGGTCAGCTGAGATGAAACAAGACTAAATAAACCAACTGGCATTGCTCAGCTGATCACCCAAAGGGTGGCTCCCTTTCAAGAACCAAAACCCATTCTTGATTGGGACTTGTTGAATGTCGATGGCAAATTTTGCATAATTTTGGATCATCGCAAACCATGATTCCTCACTGGCCACCAGGTTACCACATGCGACCCCGGTTGGGCCCCATTGTCCTTGCGCTTCGCTGAAAATTTAATGCAATTTTTTATCGTTACTATCCATCCCTGGCTCCTTCTCTAATCATCGTGCCGCCGTCCAACCCACACTGCGAAGCGGTGTTGTGTATCAATGTCCTTTGGTAGCACTGGGCTTCCGTCCATGCCCAGGTTGGTTTCAAGGTAGCGCCGCTGCGGTTGTGTTATCTGTCCTCAGTTCAAACCCTATTCGTGAGATCCACGATGTATGTCCCCTGAAGCTTCGTTGCATCAAGGATGTTTTTTTCAGCAAATCCCGACCTAGGGTTGTTTACGGTGCTCCCACAATAGGGGGTGTGCCTTCGATACAACTGTCCTGGGCGAATCTTGTGGGGTAACATCCTGATTCATGGCAGTCTTCACCGCTGCCTGCTCTTCCAACGCGTCCTCTTCCTCCTCTTCTTCCTCTTCTTGCTCGATCTCTGTTTTGCCTCAGCACTCAGATCTTCAGGCTGCGACTGCCGCTACAAATGAAACAACATTTTGAACAATTCATAGCTCCCCGGCAAACTTTCTGGCTTGCATTTGTGATGTTGGACATGCCTATGTATAGGGTCAGACAGTTTTGCAAAGGGTCCGATGTCCAGCTGGTCTAATGGGGAGATCTTGGATATTCATCACTTTAAAAACATTCTAGCAGTAGTAGTGTGTGAAATTACCCTGTTGCGTATGAATTTCTTTTCTAGGTGAAAAAACCCATCCACTTTGAATATCAAACCAAAGTCCATCGAACCTGTCAAACATGTGATTTTTCTTGCTGCCAGCATCCGACCATTACGTCACCTGACCGGCGCCTTACCTGGGGTCCTGACCTTGAAAACGTGACCGGATCCAATCGTACCTCTGCTGTCACCGAAGAGGACGTGCAACAAATTGTGGCACCACAGCGTCCAATACTCCTAACATGCAGTACCATCCACAACCATCCAGGGGTACTGGATACCATCCAGGTTATAGTCCAGTCCAGTACCCCGTTAAGCCATAAGCATCCATAACCATCCATTACCATCCACAACCCTCAACACATTTCTTGCCGGATCTGGAGGCCATTGTTTCTGACGGCTCTGCACAAGCCCCCGTTCCCAAACATGCAGTGGCAACCTCCTGCTCTGCTGTAGGGCGTGGTTATGCAGAATTTCCTGCCATGGCAGGTTTCAACAGCGGTAAGTTGGGAATTTGTTTGGTGATTGAGGATTGAGGACATCGCTGGGCATTATATACATGGTTCCAACCCGTAAGCTAATGCATATATTCTGGCTGACTTGGGCGAATAGCATGTGGAGCGAAGACTTGCAAACAAATGCTGGCTTGCACCTACGGAGAGATGGATGTATAGATAAATAAAGAGTGATTGGGTAAATGGAAAGGACCCGACCATGTACAAAACATGACAACTGTAGATATGCGATGCTCGCGCGAACACAAACACACATTGTAACACAAACACACATTGTACTGTGTGTGTGTTAAGTGTTTCAGGCCGGGTCATGTGCAAGTTGAGAATAAACACAATACAGTTCCATCATGTTCTCAAGGTGTTTGCTAAATACATCTTGGCAGGGGCCGATTGATCATTTCGAAGTGCATGCGCGCAAGACTCTTGCAGCACTATGTGCTGCAGCGCATGTGGCTGTTAAACAGTAGTGGGGACTTGCCATTGGCAATGGTCAAAGCAATAATGAATTTTCAGCATTTTTCAGCAGCACCACATCCAACCACCACCACTGAAGCACCATGAAGCATCTGCAGGCGGCACAGCATTTTTCTCTATGACTCCAGGTTGTAACTGCGCAGTGCCATCACCACCAGGACTGGGATTTCTCACACTGCAATTCCTCAGCCGCAACGGCGGAAGAACCGCCGCTAAACCTCTGCAATTCCCAGCTGTGGATTGCTCAACGGGTCTTCCAGAAGCGTTCCGTGGATTACTGACTGAACATCCCAAATGTAAAACTCATCCAAAGCGAGACATCAAGAACTAGAAACACTCAACTGGTCTTTGGTACTGCGAAAACTTGGCAAACGAACGCACCCAACTGCCCTAGCGGCATGGATCCTATCACCCAGGTCCAGGATTCCTGCCATTCATCAGGAGAAACTTCCGGAACCAAGGGATCCGATCCCGGATTTGACTGGCTGAAGCGATCTGGTGACGGTCCCCCGATGGTTGCCGTCCAAAAACCTGCGTGGTGAATGGGGGATCCCTTTGTCGCTCATGACCAGAAGGTGGCCAGGTCGCCAGCGCCCAAACGGCCAACAGTTCCAGCATTTGATCCAGCCACTTTGGGAACCCGAAGTTATGGCCAGTTTATTGCTCATAGATGGTTAATGATGGTTGGTAAACTGGATGATTTGGGGCTACCCCATGGCTTCAGAAACCACAATTTAGGTTCAACCAGCTTGGGGGAAGTGAATTTTCATCAGAAATCGATGGTGGATCCATGTGGACGCCGATGCCGGCGCAGCATCATTGGTTGGAGCGCCCCCTTGCTGCCCAGCATCGCAAGATGTGCCATCGCAGCATTTCGAAGCCGTGGAGTCACAGCATTTTTGCCAAGCCTGGCACTGCGCCGGTGCTATGACTCACGGATGGCCAGCTGATTGAAGGCTTTTTTAGGGATGCAAAATCACCATCAACCGCATCGACTCAAAGTAACTCCAAGAAATCAATTCATAGTTCGTGGCCAGGGCCAGGGTCCAAAAACCGCAAAAACTATCTCTCTTGAGGTGGTGGCGTGTTCATTTCTTTGCTGTTGGAAAGCTTGGTCTCACCTTTTCAGCACACCACACGGAGAACCCCAGAGCTCACGAGATTTCATGAGTCACAACATGACACGCCCTAACTGCAAAGGAATCCTCTTGGTGATCCTGAAAGAGGCCCAAAGTCAGATATCCCAGTGATAAAAAATAGAAAAGTGCCAAAGGTTTTACCATGATCCATGAGGTATAGCAGGCTCATGCAGGTTCAAGGTGGGCTCTGGTTCCAGCAGAAAAGTTCACACAACGAACAGCACACGTCCAGCCGCGCCCCAGCCTTGAAACTGGTCTGGTGGCACTGGCTCACCTCGGCTCGAGGCAATGGCCCACCCCAGTCCAGGCAACCCTCCAAGCGGTTGCAAGGATCCAGCATGAGAAACTGAAGCATGCGGAGTACATGCGCCATATGTTGACAGTGTGCCAAAGTGCGCCAAGCATAGCCTAGGCATACCGGCTACCTTAGTACCTGGCGCCCAGCAGGCCACATGTCTCTTTCCCTCTCGCCGTCTTTCTCTTGTTTTGGGCGGATTATCTGATTGGTGGTGTCATTGATTTATATTGATTTTTGAGAGCACACGCTTTGCACATAGGTTTTCTTTTCAATGTTGTCATCATCATCTCAATCTACGTTATATAACAGTTGAATGCAACCAATCGTAGCCAGCCTGTTCCATATCAGAACGCATCGGCCCTGACATGGACAATCGATGCTGGGTTCTGTCCCATAAATCGGAATGTAATCGCAAGCCCCCTGCCTACCAGTGAATCTCACTGGCGGAACGAATCTCTGTAATTTTGTCGGGGACAAGAATTTGAAACTCTGAGCCAAAACCTAGATCAGCCAGGCATGGACTTTGTGACCCCAAGAATATCTCAAGGAAGCAACGCTTGACTGCTGGGAGTTTGGGAGACCCCCATTGCCAATTTAATGGCCATAGATTTATTTTGATCTTCAGGATGCTAAACTACTAGCCTCTTTGAGGCAACCAAAGGGTGTTTGGTTGGAGCATGGGCTACACCATCCCAGGTTGAAATCACATGTGCAAACGAAATCACGGAGATTCAAATGGCAGTGGGTCAAAACCCTGTACTCCTAGTTCCCCTATCACTAACCAATGTTTTCCTTATTATTGGTTGGTTAATATAAGCCACTATTGCTGGTTAATATTGATCCATAGCCAAATCTCAATGACTTCCCCCCTGAGTTGGTGTCCAAGTCACCATCTTGAAGCCTGTGACAGCTTTGCCGCTCTGACGCGTCTCCGTGCACTTGCACCCGAGCTTGCTCCGGCAAGGGCCTGAAAACAGCTACATGCGCAGCTTGCCCATGTTGGCTTTTGGGGTGCCCAAACCTGGCACTTGGTTTATGGTGGTCAACTATCGAAACTAATGGCTATAGGATAATGGTGAATGATGTTTTCTTTCCAAACAAGGAGCGTATGAGAAAGTGCCTCGTACCGACATGCAAATGATCAAATCATGATGGTTCTTATTAAATTCTTATGAGGGCGATAATGGCGGCTCACGGATCCTAAACGTCATAGAACCCCTACTCATGTCCAAAATAATGCACAACGCAAATGGGGGGTCGGAAAAGAAAGGGATGCAAAATGACAACCGACAGCTTACACAAAAGCTTTTAATCCCAACAGGATTAGACTAGAGGAACATGTGAACAGTTGTGGATAGCCCCTTCCCCTTGACACAAAATCCATTCCAAATATGTTTCCATTATTTTTCTCTGCACGCCCCTTTTTTGGCGTGATCCATATGTTTTCTCTTTGATCCCTCCAAACTGGCATTGCAAACAGAAGTCCCACAAAGTGGTCTCATCATGTCTCATCTGATAGTGTGTGAAAATATTGACGATGACATTGATATGTTTCCCATCGTGTATCCATATGCGACCATTCTATTCATCTGCTTTTATCTTTACAGAAGCACTAATTATCAAACATACAATTAAGTATAGGTTGTCTTCCAAAGCTTTATCTTGGGGTCTCCGCTTAACGTCCATTTGCTTATCTTCAAAAAACATAAGGAACTTCAATCGACTTGGCGGGCTTTCCAAATGCCAAAAGCTATTTTGGTGATATGATGGGGGGAAATGGATGTGCAAATGTTGGAAGTCCAGCCCTGGGCCATGGAAACCAGTTAGCGATTTTTTTCATGTATGATTTTTATCAACAAAAATGATTTCCTGGAGCTATTTAGGATATAAATACACTAAGGCACACCAAAGCCTGCACTGCAGCAACTTCGTGTCTAGACTTGGCCCGCCAAACATAAAGTTGTGCAATGAATGCTCAAAGTCACACAAAACAACAAACGATTTCGTGTTTGTGTGTGTGTGTGAGAGCAACCCCTGTTCCAAAGGGTTTCGGAGCACTCTAGTTTATGAAATTCAGCAGGGGGCTCTGGGTCCTTCTTCCAAGCCAGAACCAACGAAGACCTTGGAAGTTGGGCGTGCAAACGTACCTGCTATATTTCTCACCGCTCGTTTCGCCTTTTGTTGTCATAAACCGTTGCTTCCTTACTTTGATGTTTATCATTGGTGTCGATTTTGCAAGGCAAGGAGGAAAAGCCTCATAAACCTCCCTTGCCGACGAACAACAGTAAGGGGTCATCCATCATGCTCACCTTCACCTGACCATGCCAATTTGGCTTCAATGCCCAAGATGGCATCTTCCGATGGGTCTTGTCAAGTATCTGTACTGGTTGCATGTGACCCATTCGGTCTTTCAAGTGTGTATTCAGGCCGAGATTCCGTCATGGTCCGGTCGTGATCTGGGGTCTTACCCCGGCGAAGGCTTCACCCTATTGATTGGTCTTCGGACTTGTGTACCATGATTACCTGACCAGCAGGGCAACTGGAGTGATTGATACTGTGGCTTGATGTAGGCGTTTGCGTGTGGCTGTTCGAATCCAACGACCTTTGGTCGCCTTCTAAATGATTAATTGATCCCATTGAATCAACCAATTGAACCATTCTGGGACATCGTCCCACTGATTGCCCTTGTGGCCAGTTTTTACATGCACCAGTGGAAGGAAGAGTCAGGACATTCATGTAACTTCGCAGCTGTGATCTGCTTTAGTTTTGAAGTCCACGGCTTTTATACCATTGAAATCTCAGGAATTTCACAACGGCTTTCACCCTGGCTACTTCCAGTGAACAATTTGATCAACCAGATGACGCATTCTCATGTTGTCATTTTCACCAAAGTGCCGACGCACCTGGGCACAAGTTGGTGCAGCTGGTGGTCGCACAAACCACGGATGCACCTGGGCACAGTCGTGCAGCTGGTGGTCCGTTAGTTCCTTTTTAGCAATCGATTTTGCAATTTGATCTTCTCAGCAAGGCCGAACGCTTCAGCGAATTTGTCAGCCGTGACGCCAGACTCCATGTTCGAGGGACGAGGGACGAGGTACGAGGTACGAGGTTCGAGGTCCAATGTACGAGGTTCAAACTTCAAGGTGTCAGGGACGAGGGCAGAGGTACGAGGTTAGAGGTAGTGACCAGTTTTCTTTCTCTATTGGTACAGAAGTTCAAAGCGGTGGTCTTCTTTGCAGATGGCCGTCGTTATCATTATCATTCTCATCGAGACGTGGCCCGAGTTCGATGCCCTTCTTGACAGGTGACCGTCCTCATCCTCTCCGAGTTCTATTATTTCAGCAACACCAGACTCCATTTCCAGGGACGAGGTACGAGGTT